>CABEEJ010001795.1:0-60154 GCA_901482245.1 Timema douglasi | reverse complement strand
ATGTTTGCATAGCAGCCATCACAATTTTCTGGTCACGTCCTTCGTTCACTCACTGAGTGCCGGGTTCCACTTCGTTTCAGTCGGGTAGATAGTGCGTCCGGAGGAGGTGGTGGCCAGATGTGAAAAAATGAGGGTTAAAATGAGTCGGAGGGTGTTATGTTACATAATCGTATTTTTACTTGTAGCTTGTTACATATTCATAAAACAATGTTGGCGTTAACAAACTTTTATATATACTGCCATTTTTACCTCTTTCAATACTATTTCATTCTTTACAAGTGTCCACACACATCCAACTACTCAGAGATGCATTCACTATCAATTGAATTCAATTTTCCTAGCAATCATTATAATTTTTTGATAGAATATTCTGCCCAGATACACAAAATAATTTACTTTCTCGATCAGTTTTCCATTTATATTAAGCTTACAATAATATCCTGATCTGTCCTTATCAAAAACTATTCCCTTAGTTTTGTATACATTTATTTATACGAAGACCCATTCTGCCTGTCGCCACATTCAAACAATTTATTACATTCTGGAAGTCACTTTCGTTCACATCCATTAATATGGCAGCATCTGTATATAATAGCACTCTCACATTCACATTGTCTATTTATTCACTAACCGCGTCCTCACAATCATCCCTCGTACACATATACACGAATACATTAAATAACCATGAAGACATAACACCACCTTATCTAACATCCTGTTCAATGGCAAACTATTCGCTCAAAACTCTACTCACCCTAACGCACGCTTTACCTCCATTGTACACCACCATAATTGAATATACTAACTATGCATCCATGGCATACTCTTTAAGAACATTCCATAACATACTCCTATTCACCCGAACCTACGTTTTCTCCATTTCAACGAAAAGGCAATAAACATTCTTCCATACTTTCATACATTCCTCATTCACTTGTTGCATAGCAAATATCTGGGCCATGCAAGCTATACCTGGCTTGAAACCACATTGCACACCACAAATCTTGTCCGCAATTTTTCCACGTACTCGCTCAGTTAAGACCCTTCCAAAAATGTATATTTGAATATTCAAAAAACTGATTGCCCTATAATTCTTACATTCATTCTTACTGCCTTCATCTTTGTCTAAAGGAACAATGACAGCATTCTTCGTGTCATTAGGAACGTTCGTAATCCCAGCAAATACATTGAACAACTCCACAATCTGGAGAGTAATACCCTGCCCTCACACTTCAGCATTTCATTTGTAATCACATCCACGCCTGGATTTTTTTAAAAATATTCGTAGCTCTTTAACACCCCAGCCTTGCTAATTATTTCACTCATCATAACCTATACCCTATTTTCTGCTATTTTCCCTATGTTTTCTTGCCCATAGAGACCGGAGTCTTCTTTGGAGGCAAACAAGTTTGGAATGGGGGGTGGTGCAATGCGTTGAAGAAAATTCGAGAATATAGTCAATATCTGGAGACTAACCTTACCGCCACTCTTTTGCTAGTTTCCAAGTGTGTCAAAAGTCCGTCAGACACATATTAATCTAATTGTGAATTAATCACAGCTTGTGAATGTGTGGAATGTCAGGCCTCCACCGTGGTTCGGATTCCACGTTAAACTGTAGGTCCTCCATTTCATCTCTCCATTTCATCTCACAATCTATTACACATTAGCGTAAGTGCATATAAACCGAACGGGTAGTAAGACGCAGTGCTAATAATAATAATTAATCTTATTCAACCCCTAGTATCTGCAGAGATGTCACGAAGATAATACGCTTATCTCACTTGGGGATTTTTCATAATATTTGACTCGAATTGAATCCACCCAAGTCTCGATTGGGACTTAACCCGCGCCAGGCATTTCATTATGATTTTAATGTGTTTTCTCGAGGTGGAGGATTCGTCACGTCTGATATTTGGTTGCATCATTAATGTCTGTAATAATTTTAAATAAACAGATCGTTAATATTTCATGACTTATTTTTCTTCAATAACACTCCCATAACGTAATGTTACAACGGGATCCCACGAATAAGAGGCAGGACGTGGTTACTAAAATTATAAAACATATAACCGATTTTCCTCAAGTCATCATTTTTAGAATATACTGGTACTCTTTTTCCATCAAGATTTAAGGGTCCTATCACCATATAGAATATTTGACCCGGTTGTGTCTTGAGGACCATTAAATTTGTATAAATATAATAAATGTAATAAACTTTATAAAATATGTGTAGTCAAAATTTAAAATAACCAAATCTTTTACTTTTGAATGTAATTTTAATTGTGTGTTTAATTTATTTAAAGAGAGCAGAGCTAAGGCGGGAGGTTTTCTAAAATATCAAAAGGAGGTAGAGAGGCCACCTGTACTCCCAATATGTGTGTATTGATCTGTCCCAGCCAGAACACTGGTATTATATTATTGTGCATAGGCTTGGGCGTGCTGTCCTAGGTTTATTTGTGTTGGGTGTGCTGTCCTAGGTTCATTATTGTTGGGTTTGCGAGCCTAAGTTCATGTGGTTGGAGGTTGGGCTACTGCTCTAGATATGGCCATTCGACCTTATTTCACTTCTGCTCTCCTGGTGTATGGAGGAATTAATTTCTGAGTTGGGGACACCATTAGGGCGAATTCCATTAGCCCTAGATGGTAATGGGATGGTCGGTATAAGGCAGCGTAAGTTCCATCCGCTCTTAAAACTGATTAGACTATATCATCAGGCGTTGCTTGTGTCCATAGTTGGATATGGGGAAGGAGTGTGGGTACAACAACTGAGACGGGACAGAGCGCTAAAAGTAAAATTAGAGGCCTTTGAGAAAAATTCTCATGAGACTTTCTGGGGCCTACAAAACTGTACCAACAAATGCGTTGTGTGTCACCATAGGTGTCTGGCCCCTACACTTAGAGGTACGAAAGAGGGCCGCCAGATATTAGCTTAGAAAAGGGAAGTTAGGCAAAGTAATAGAATTAACAACTAACGGTGTAAGTACCAAGGATGATATAAGAGAGACCCTCCAGTGGGAATGGCAAGCAGACTGGGAAGAGAGTACCACATGTAGAAGAACATTCCAGTGATTACCGAACGTACAAGAAAGACTGAAAATGAAGAATCTTCAACCTTCCCAGGGACTTGTCCACTATATCACTGGGCATAGCCCATATCAAGCGTCTTCCTTTAGGATGAACTTGAGTGAAATCCGTCTTTGCTGTTGCGGAGGGGAGGCGACACCGGAACATATGACTTTGGAATGCATATTTACGAAAAGGGAAAGAGCGGAGCTACTAATGCCTATACAGGCCAATGCCATATACCATATATTGAGGGATGTGGACCAGTGGAGCTACCTCGATGAGATAACGGACAGGGTATTGAAAGCGAAGAGGGATAGACATATGGACGAACTAAAAGAAAGAAGACAAAGACAGAACCAAGACTTGAGACAAAACCGACAGGAAGAAACAACTGAGGAAGAAGTGACAAGTGAAGACTAGGGAGACGGAGAAGGAGAAGAAACATCAGACTTAAGACGAGACGTTTCCAAACCGGGGAAACAAAACACAGAAAGTGTAATAAAAGTGAGGGTGGACTAGATTTTGATGGACTCTGGATATATCTATAGCGTTAGCCGAGGAAAGGCTTCTCAGGGATACCAGTGATGAATATCGCTGAAGAACCAGGGACACATGGAATACCTGCTAGGGGAGAAGGAAAGTAAGTGGATACATATGAGACGTCGGAAGTTGTACCTTACTCGAAGAGCCCTGCTCGCTTGGAAACAACCGTGATGCTGGGCTGGATCTCTCGACCATTCCAGGAATGTCGACTGGCCACGGTAGGAAGTGATCAGAGAAGAAAAAGAAAATGGGACTCCCTACAAGGAAAGATATAAACTGATTGTGTAGACGATGGCACTAGAAATAAGCTAGGTTAAATTAGATTTAAGTCCAAAGCAGGCATATCAAAAGGGGAAAAAATGTATATAGTCAAAATAACTTCAACGTAGAAAGAGGGACAAGTATAGTTATAAGTTATCATAAATTAAATAATGGTATTGATATATAGTAGACAGAGCTGCTAACAAGCAAAGGTCAAGCTAAATTGGTAATGATCAATAACAGGATAAGTAGTTTTAGTAGTAGTATATGTTTATATTCCAGAAAGTTTATGTGTAAAAATATTAGATTAAGAAGGCATATTATAAAATGAACAGAGCAGAAAAAGTATTGATTTATATTAAAATAAGATGTCAGGACAAATGTAAAAGGAAATTGAAAATAAAAGAATAAAAAATACATATACTTTGCTGGTAAGATTATACGTGATAATGATGATGGTGTAAAGCAGAGGATACCTACGGCTTAACGTGGGCTCCAAACCACAGTGGAGTCTGGCATTCCACACATTCACAAAGTATGAAGGCACACACTTTGTCAGAAGTGGGTTTAGTAATCAGATAAATTTTTTCCGGGACGGGTATTTGGACCCCGAGCCCTTAGCACGAGTCTGACACCTTACTCCTAGACCACTAGGTCCCCACATGTTAATTTAAGCTGTGTATGTTATCCTAGACTCACTAGGATGTCTTATGCTGTCCTAGGCTGTTAGTTTATAAGTAAGAAATACCCTATCAATGGAAGAGGATAGTTCTCTGTTTAGTAAGTTTAGATAAAATATCTCACTAATAAAAAATAAAAATAAGTATTTTTAGACATCTTGACCAACGGTGAGATTACTGTTCACAGGGGCTTGGATTCATTTTCAGTGATTGCTCAAAATGTATCAACTGGGAAATTGGACTGACTGATAAATTAGCAGTCTTAGGTCTGGTGGTTGTATTTGTCCTTGAATGGAGTTATAATAAACCTATGATAGTTTGTACATATACAGACATAAAGTTTTAATTCGTTTATGTGTTTTTTTCACAGGAACTTGTGAACACAAGTATCCTGACTCTGCTGTATTTGATCGCCTTCATCGTGCAACTCTCCGTGTGGTCACCCTACTACAGGATCTCCTGGAGGGACTCCAACATGGCCGCCGGGGTAAACAATCTTAGATAGTTGTTCTTCACAATATTAATTATTGTGTTCGACATATAGATTAATAACTTCGTAATCTAATAAAATTGGATAGGTAGAGTAACCTAGAGGAAATGAACGAATATTAGCCATGAGAAGTTGGGAACAAACTGTAAATTATAAAAATACCTGCAGTGGTGAGAAAATGACTAAACCTTGAATTCATGTCTACGGGTGATGGAGGTGTTAGGCCAGGGCACTGGGATTGTTTTTACTTAAATGGCTTTCCATTCTTCCTCCATGCTTGTGTGAGTACATTTTCTTTAAATACTACCTTTCTCATCTCTATGCTAATAGCGTAATTAAATGTGAATAGTTACACAGTGCCCTTTTATCTGAGACTTTTGTCATCTACTTAATCAAATATGTTGTTGCTTTAAGATAGTTTTTCCCCCATTTTTCAATTCATTGTTTGATATTCATTAATGTAAAATCATTGAAAGCTAAACCGAAATGTGAAACTGTAAAAGAAAGTAACAGAAATAGAAGGCTTATTAAAAAACTGTCAACATAAAGCAAGCACTCCAGAATTAACTAGATTACATTATTTAATGTAGTCCTCAATTACACTCATTTATATTTGCACATATTATTATCCTGAGTTCAAGACTTGAGTAATCCGATTTTATTAATTAATTTGTTTGACTAGTATTGGTTTATTTTGATGGACAGCTAATAAGATGGCTTAGTGGGAATGTACCTGCATTAGCAAGGAGTGGATATGAGAATTCCTCAGAAATAAATAATATGGGGATAGCATGGCCAGCATCCAACTGATTTCTGAACCCCAACCTCTTTGTCACCAACAATTTTATCAATTACAATATTGATGCCTTAGACCGCAGGGCCACCTGTGTGGGTGATAGCTCTAGTAAAGGGACTTCACCTTAATAAGTCAGCCAGAAGCGGCCTTTTTACCCTGCTAGCTATACTAAGAGCACACGTTACCTTATAACGTGTGATGGCTGCAGCTGTGCAATAGCACAGGGGTGCCACACACCCCTGAACAACGTGGCCCAGGGCAGTTTCTAGGTCGGTACCTTAGAAGCTCCAAACCCCCATCCTGAAGGGTGGGGTGATCCAGTTCAGGCCGGATACCCAGGGAGGCGAGAATTAACTCCTCCCCTTCCATTTACTCACTGGTTGGACCGGCACAGGGGGACCACGTGCCTTCCACCTATCCAGGGTGGCAACCGGAGCCATTTACTTCCGCTAACAAAAATTACCTTGCGATCTCAACTCTTTCCCGTGTGTAGGGGAATGGAATTACGCCCATAGCGCTTGGGAAAGTAATCTCTCACTACTAACTGTCTGGGCTATCACCTGAGCTCTAAAACGGCTCACCGCACGAAGGGTGAGGCCCGGGCCCACCAGCCCAGAACCCCAGGAGCCCGGACCCGGACCCTAACCCCACCCTCTTCCAACGCCATCACTCGTTGGTGGTTAAACACATTGCCCCACAGAGTCCAACCCATTTATGGGCCACCGCCTCGAAAAAAGCTCGTGACGTGGCTTTCGGCCCAGCCCTGTATACTACTTATAACTAAAGTAGTCTAACGGAGACATACCAGTCCGCAGGGCCAGCCCGAGCACCTGTAGGTAACCGATGCGAGCGTCAGTCTCTCTGGCACGGGAGGAATACTAAGAGCAGCCATAAAGGCCTTTTTTTTTTAACTCTACTAACTATACTAAGAGCAGCCAGAAGTGACTTTTTTACCCTACTAACTATACTAAGAGCAGCCAGAAGTGACTTTTTTTACCCTACTAACTATACTAAGAGCAGCCAGAAGTGACTTTTTTACCCTACTAACTATACTAAGAGCAGCCAGAAGTGACTTTCTTTACCCTACTAACTATACTAAGAGCAGCTGTACGCGGCCTTTTTACCCTACTAACTATACTAAGAGCACCCAGAAGCGGCTATTTTAACCCTACTAACTATACTAAGAGCAGCCAGAAGTGACTTTTTTACCCTAATAACTATACTAAGAGCAGCCAGAAGTGACTTTTTTACCCTAATAACTATACTAAGATCAGCCAGAAGTGACATTTTTACCCTACTAACTATACTAAGAGCAGCCAGAAGTGACTTTTTTACCCTACTAACTATACTAAGAGCAGCCAGAAGTGACTTTTTTTTACCCTACTAACTATACTAAGAGCAGCCAGAGGTGGTTGTTTTACCCTACTAACTATGCCAAGAGCTGTGATATTATTTGTTGATTTTCCTTTGGCACCCATTTTCTCTGAGCTCAATATATTTTTAACATAATCTTCGATGACAAATATATGGAATATATATAGCATTTAAAATGTTTATTTTTTATTTTACACAACAGTTTGTATATTGTTTTTAAATTTAAGGATTAAAAATTGACAAAATAAAAAATATGTGAATAGGCTCAAATACAATAACTAAAAGTTAGATAGGTTTAGTTAAGAAATAGCAAAAATGGAACAGTAAAAATCTAGTGCTAAGCCATGACGATGTTTCAAAGAGCGATATTATGTGATAGATTGAAATTTGAGAGTTAATATTGAATCATTGACACAATCAAACCATTGCCATACCAAGTGTGGATAATATCACTCTCCCACCCCTTGTAATACTGTCTTCATCCACATAAATGTGTGACTTTATTTATAATAATGAATACACACACAGTTTTAGGCTGGACCCAATGACATAAGAGATACTCACTAGGTGGCTACCCAATCAGCCATTTTAATACTGCAGGTACAATTATGAGGCAAGGAGATGATAACAAATGAAACTTATCTTGATTTTAATCACATAAAAAGTATGTTTTAAAAAATGCATGCATTTTTTAAAAGCTTTGCAGGATTATGATTTATAAATTATAACTAATGGTCATAGTTGGATTTTTTATAAACATCTGAAATACTGTATATTAATTATTGACAAAATTTAAAAATGAGATTCCACTTTTAGTCCATTCACTATGGAAATGACTACGAAGAGATTAAAAAGAAAAACCATCCAATATTCAAAATTTTGCTTCATCCCCTCAAAAAAAAACTTTTTTAAATAAAAAGATAATAGTAAGTCCTACAAAAAAATATTTCTACTCTGCTGTTTGATCAACACAAACGGTTTACATCTCCATATTCTTCCAATTCTGCTCTTTGCTTAGCCCTTCAACTTTTTATAACCTGTGGCCGGGTCTATTTAGTAAAATAACTCCATCTCCATTTATCCTTGCACCATTCTTCCTCTTTTAATCCCTTCCATTCTTATCCTCTCACTCACACACTTTCTGTTATCTGCTTTTCTCCTTGGTCTTCATTGTGGTCTTTTTCCTACATAATTTATCTCCATAATTCATTTTGGTACTCTCTCCTTTTCCATCCTCATTTTGTGACCATTCTAGTTCAATCTTAATTTCTCAATTTCATGTACTCCCTGTACTCCAACACTCTCCTGAATAACTTCATTCTTAACCTTGTTTCTCCTCATGACAACTAACATGCTCCTCACAACTTCATTCCCATAGCCTCCACTTTCCTAGTCTCTCTTACATTCAATGTCCCATGTTTCTGCTGCATGTGTGACAATGGGTACAAAGTACGCCCTGTACAACACTTACTTACACTTCAAGGGCACTTCTCTTCTCCATAGCAGATCTCTCACACAACTCTCCATTCTATCCTCTTCTAATTACATCCTATATACTTTCACTCTTAGCCTCAATCATGCTTCCAATATATTTTATTCTCTGTACTTTTCTCAGCTATACTCTGTCCAATTTTATAGTTTTACAAGGCAGAAAAAAGTATGTCTTATTAAATGCCTCTGAAATATTTTTTTTGTGGTAACCACAAAGGGTAATGTTTTAAATAATGTGTGTGGCCTTACATACCATGTACACTTTGTTTCTTTTCTTTTTTCCAATTTGTAAATTTTGTTAGGGTTATGAAATAAAATACCGAGTATATCGGAGATGGTTTTGATAGTTTAATTATTCAGAAAATAGAGACATACAATATGCAAGTAATGCCAAGTCGGCCATCTTGGGACAGTTAATAAACAGCTAAAACAAAAGAAGCATGTTATGCATAGAGATAGGTAATCCTACATCACAATAGAGGTATGAAAATACAACACGGTTCTAACAAATTTAGGAGTACTTGTGTGTAGTGGTAGGCTTTTTCTAATATTATATTCACAATGAGGAGCGGAAGATTGGGGATTCAGGAGCTTCCATAAGATTCTTAAGAAAATCAGGCTATGTATTGGAATTTGGACATAAACCAAAACCTTAATCATCAGACCCCAGTGAGGGACGCACTTATTTTCTTTCCTCAGTCACTGTGAATTAATCTTTCAGAAACTGTGAACTCAATACACCTTATTTGTTTGAATTAATTGTTCGAGAAACAATGATTGTACTAAAACTAAATACACTTGTTGGCATCCATCTTGAGGAAACCTCACACCTTTTTGTGGGAGGGTGTCTCAAAACTTGGGAATCACTAACTTGGAAGTGTAGATTGTAGATTGTAGATGCAGGTATTCTATAACTACTAAAACTCCTTGAGGCAAATGAGGTTTTTACTAAATACTTCCAAACTATTGACTTGTTAGCCAACACGTTAGCATAAAATATATTACAGAATAAAAATGTGATGTGGTCATTTACAGAACCTAGACGCAAAAAGAGCTGATCTTTGGAATATTCTCTTCGCTTTACTAACTAAAGACAACTTATAACTAATTAGTAGCCTAAGATTGCAAGACTTGATTTAAAAATTTTACTAGTACTAGTAGTCAACAAACACATTTTCTAAAGCCAACCAAATTAAATTTCCCTGAATCAATTCCAAGTTTTGATTCCTTTCGATATTTTGATTCGATCTTTTTGAAATTACTAGAAAAAGAATTGATACGTGAATCAGAGCAAGGCCGTTGAATCGATCCAAAATATTAATTAATCGAGGCCAAAGAATCCTTAGCTATGGTTGCTCCTTGATCCACCATTCCCTTTCCTCTCTCTAACCCTTCCTTTCTTACTCTTCTCTATCACCTTTCCCAACTCTTTGGCATACATCTTCCTCTACTCCTATTGGAATGCCCAAACGCACCAGATAAGGAACCAACGGAGAAAATAACAAAAAGCTAACCCTGCAGTCACCTCCCCGGCCAATTCCTAGACCAGCTTCTTCTGCAGTGAACTACACTTCCTCCGAAAACTCCCTCTTCCCCCCTCCCTTAATTGGTTCCCTGTGTCCTTGACCTGAATACACCCGCAATGCTCAACTTTACGCACGACTACAAGTGCCTGCACCTATCGGGACTTCGCCGAGATCCTTCGGCAATAAATACGAATGTTCCGGACCGTAATAGGGTGCTGACGATGACTTATCTCATCATCACCATCCATCCCTCTCACTCCCAGCCCACCAAGCTGGAAGCTAAATGGCCAGACTCTATTCCAAGCTTGTTAGTTTCCCCGTCCTGATCAGTCTTCTGTCTTTCGTCTGCACCTGACCTAGCTTCAACTGGGGTTCAACCCAACCTCCACCTGGTTTCTCAAGCCCTGAAGTACACCCCTTTGTTGATCAGGATTCAGTAGGAGAAGCTAAGTGGTACCTACCGTGTAGCTAAGCTCCTTGTATTGCACTTAACTGCCCCGCTATTACCTCAATAGCCCAAATACTAAAATAAATATATTGTCAACTGCAGGCTTAAGATTGCTCTGGTTTGTTAAAATTAATTTACTGTTTGTAGATCTGTTCCCTCTGATTGAGAGTAATCCTTGTTCTCAGAAATATCAGAAAATTAATGTTACCTGAATAGAGCTTTACTCTGTAAAACTTGCCACTGCAACTAGTATTGTATTGATACCAATATAACATATACACTACACTAGTGTTCCAAGTCTTGTACAGTGATTGAAACACATTGACTTTGTTGCAGGTATTTGGTCTGTTCAACTTCTTGGTGTATGCAGCAGGCGTCTACTTTCTGTTTGTAGAATGGAAGCGCTCTGGGACCAACTAGAGAAAACACTGTGCTAAGACATACATTATGCTCTATAATCCTGTGTCCAAGGTTGGAAGGGGGTGCCCTCTTTTGTAATCAAGTAAAAAAATGTTTATCTGCCAGGCAGTCTGACAACTTGTTTAGTCGGAGTTACAGTTTGAGGGAACTCAGAGGTCTCCCAAGCCTGCATGAAGACCTGTGATAGCAGCGTTGTATGTGTTATGTTGTGCAGTGACAACCTAGCTGTTGTTCTTGTTATTGTTGTTTGAACAAGTTTTCAAAGTTGTGTACATACTCAAGTGTGGAGAACTTGTGCCTAGATATGATAAAAAGGTGTTCTACATACACAAATACATGTACCTTTCACACAAAATGTCCAACATTTACTGTAGTAGTTTGAGAAAAAATTCACTTTCTTGAACCCTATAGTATTTCTGTATTCATATTACTAATATATAATGTTATAATTTATTCATGTGTAACAGACTTAAGATGTTTCTTTTTGTATCATTTGTGTGCATGTAGCAATCTTCATTTTATACAGATTTAAATTGTTTTTGTTTAGTTTTTATTTCAAATGATTTTATATTACTATAAATTTTTAATTGATAATACCACAGTTATATAAAATAGTGTTACATCTATGTTAAAAAAAATTTAATTTCTAATTAGAGTTATTCTCAAGAAATAACTGGGACATATTCGAAATATTCTTTTAAATTATAGAATCTTGAGTCCTATTTGTCCTTGGATATATATTCTCCCCCCCCCCCTTAAGACATTTATTCAGTGGTTTAGAAAACAATATTACATAATTAAAACATTTGAAACTTAAATTCCAGGTTTTGGTACAAATTTTTAAAATGCTTAAGTACTGTGATAATTTAAAGTTTCACAATCAAGATAGTACAGTAGAGTCTCGGAAACTCAATCTAATGTGGACTGAGATGCATGTTTACTATGTCATATTTACTAAACAAGGATGAATCACAGTACATTATTAAATATTATACATACAGTACTGTACTATACATATAATATTGTTTTGATTCGAATAACATGCTAGTGAATTGGATAACTAGCATACGGAACACTTATAAAAAACACCACAGTACGATTACAGTTACACAAACAAACTGAGAGGTTATACAGTTGAATGGCCTTGGATTAGGATGACTGGTGCCAACTACTGTGTGCACATGGGCATGTCAAGTTACACGGAAGGTCAAATTATCAAGTGTCGAGTTTCTGAGACTCTACTGTAACTATCATAAAATGAAAACATAGCCAGCACTCTATTTTTGTTTAAGTACCTACATACTGTATTGTGTGTAATTTGTATGCTATGTAGGTGATAATTATGTTTAAAAAATCTTATATTTAGGTCAATTCATTTTGGCATTAATTTAAATGAAAATAATATAATTATCTTTACTTGTATTTATTGTAATATATCTACTGTTATTATACCATCATAATATTTATATTATAAATAAAACATAAATAAATATATAATGTGTATCAACCAAACATTTTTACTGTGAAATACATTAATTAAATTGAAGTTACTTATTACCTTGATTGTTTATGATGTTGAGCCTATTCTAAATTTCTCAGTTGGTTTAAGTATGAACAATTTCTAGTAGTTAACACAGTCATGTTAACAGTATTCATATTTCAGGAATAGAAACACATTTATTTATTATTATTGGCTCAGTACCGGTACCTACCAGATGTGAGTTTACTCTGACTTTAAATATAAAATGTGATTTTGTGATTGTTATAAATACAAACAATGTTGATGTAAAACATGTTGAATTGACATCACAAATAGCATCATTGTGCTATGTGTTTTCATTGTGTAGTTTCAAGTGATGTGGTCATAGCATGGAACATTGATGGTGGTCTTGATTCTAATGTGTTTATAATGTGTATCAAATCAAACATAATATGACACCAAACATGGCACAGTCAGTAAGATACTATTTTACATCCATTACTGTTTCCAGTCTGTGGTTTGGGTCACTGTTTTATCCAAGTCATATATTTTCCACTACTGGCTTACTAGGCTTGCCGTGGCTTCAAATGATTTATAATCTAAGACTAGGACAGGCACAACACCTAGTCCCCATGCGTTAATTTATCAATGTAAGAGGGTAAGTCCACATTTCACCATTGATAAATTTTCGGCCATGCCGGGAATCGAACCCGGGGCACTAAGATAAGTGGGCAAACCCACTACCAACTGAGCTAAGGTGTTGAATGCTAGGGTACTACTCACAATGTAAATTAAAATTCCATTTGCAGCTAAAAAGTTATTTTGAAAACTGTTGCTACATCAAGGAAAATCATGTGGATTCAAACAAGCCAAGCATGTTTAATCTGATGGGTTATGTCAGTGAAAATTGGCGCAAATTTAAGCAGAACTTTGAAATGTATGTGTTAGCTCCAGGAAAAACTAAAAAAAATCTTCTTAAGTGAAAGCAGCAATACTTTTAGATATTTTTAAAGAAGCTTTAGAAGTACACATTCAAACCAACTGATACAGAACATAAGGACTACAACACATTACTGTCTGCATTTGAGGCATATGCCAAACCAAGGAAAAATGTGCCGTGTGAACGGTCTATGTTGTATTCTCGTAAACAAAAAAGGGAGAAACTCTTGACCTTGTGACCTAAAAAGTGTCTGAGATTAATCGAGAGCAACTTTGCCACCTACAAACTTCAACAGTATCAACTCCATTTGCTGTGGAAATTGATGTGCATAGCCAATTCAAGAGTCGTCAACGAGAGAATAATTCAGAGTAATCAAAATACATATTTAAATGTCATTGGTGCATCTCTACTAAGGAAAGGGGTCACTGTCCAACGTATGATAAACCATGCTCAAAATGTGGCATACATAATCTCATTTTACTATTGTTTGTCAAAACATCATACACGTGAAAACCTTACAACACAATAATAGGGATAGTGAACCTTTGTATATAAACATGATTGCAGTCAACACAACTGAATCAAATAATAAATGTGTTGAAGTGGTGATCAAAGAAAAGTAGTATGATATTAAAGTGTGGCATGAAACTGTAAATATATTATTCCATTTAACATTTTTAAGTAAATATACCAACAGTTTAAGGTTAGACCTACAAGTGAAATGCTAAAGTCATATGGAGGTAAAGCCTCTAGGTATTGTTCATCTCAGGTATGAGTACAATAATGTTGTGAAGTACATGGATTTCACAATAGTGGATTTTGCTGGTACTCCGATTCTAGTCTAGATGCATCCATGAATCAAAATCTAAACTTAATCAAAAGAGTGAAAGTGGTTGGATTTTAAACTGAAACAGAAACGAAAATCGTTATTACCGGTAGTCAGGCAGTGTGTTGGAAAGCTAAATTAATAGAAAAAATGAGATATTCATAGGTCTTGGCAAATTTCTCAAAAAGTGCCAAATAAACATTCACAAGCATGCTAGGCTTCAAGATAGGCCACCAAGATGTCTGGCACAAACTGTATACAGTAAACTCAAGTCGACTTTGGACATGTTTGGACATATTGGTAGAGGATAACATTGCTGTGAAGGTAAAGGAACCCAAATTGTGGGTAAGCAATCTAGTCGTCAAAAAAATTAATGGCTCACTACGACTTTGCCTGGACCCACAAAACTTAAATAAAGAAATAAAAAAGATAGTATTATAAAATTCCAATAATTGAACAGTTAAACAGATAAATTAGCTGGGGAAAAAAAAGTTTATCACTTTTTGGCATTAAAGATGGAGTCCGGCAGTTAGAGATTGATGAAGAATCTAGTGATTTCTGTACATTTTCCACTTCATTGGGCTGCTATAAGTTTCAAAGGCTGCCATTTGGAGTGAGTTGCGCTCCTGAGAGGTTTCAAGAATGGAATGAACTGTTTTTTGGAGACATAACAATATTGCGATAGACTTTGATAATCTTCTGGTTGCTGCAGAAAAAAGTGGAAGATAACGACTAGATTGTTGCTCAACTTGTCGAACAAGCAAAGATTCTAATTGTTAAATTTAATCCTAATAAGCTTCTATACAAGGCCTCCAAGGTTCAATTTTTGGGTAAGGTGTTCCTGCAAACAAAATTAGACCTGATCCAAAGCTAGTTTTAGCTAGGTATATCATGTTTACAAGATCCTAAAAATAGAAAAGAGGTACAGAAGTTTTTAGGAATGGTCAATTACTTGTGACAATTCATACCTCAAATGTCAACACTGACAGCTCCCTTAAGAGAACTAATGAAGGCAGGTGTAACATGGCAGTGGCTACAATATCACTCAGACTGTGTCAAAACTCTCAAATCTGTGATCAGTACTGCTCCAGTTCTTGCAAACTTTTATTCCTCTAAGCCACTGATAGTACAATGTGATAGTTCACAAGATGGCCTGGGATGCTGTCTTCTTCAAAATGAGCAACCAGTTGTTTATGCCTCATGCAGTCTAACAGAAAGTGAAAAGGGCTGGGCACAGGTAGGAAAAAGAGATGTTAGCGATAGTATATGCTATAGTAAGTAGATTCCACTTTTATACATCTGGCTGCTTTGTAAAAGTCTAAACAGATCACAAACCTATTGTGACTGTCATGGATAAAAATGTAGGTAAAATATTGTCTATTTGTCTTCCAAGACTGAAGCTTGGGCTTTTAAAGTATAATCTCAATGTTCAGTATATACCAGATAAAACAATGCACATTGCAGTTACTGATGACCCTGAACTTAATGAAATAGTACACAGTGTAAGTAGACACATTCCCATAAGAGAGGCTTGTAAAATAGAATTTAGGGTCACGTAGTTTATGCTAGCAGGTTGGCCTCAAAGAAATAACCATGTTCCAGATCATTGTCGCCTTTATGTGCCCCTTCACAGTGATATTCATGTGGTAGATGGACTTTTGTTCTTAGATGAGAGAATTGTTGTACCAAGTAATATAAGAATTAGAATGCTCACATTACTTCAAGAGGGTCATTTTGGTATGGAAAAGAGCTAGAAAGTTATTTTTCTAGCCTATTATTTCTAATGACATTGATAACCATGTAAATGGCTAAAGGGTGTGTGTGAAAAAATGTGTGTATTAATCCCCCAACCTTTGCTTGAACTATAAAATGAAAATTTGGTGTTGATGTTCTTGAATTTAAGGGTCGGTACTATCTTGTTGTGGTTGACTATTTTTCTAAGTGGCTGGAGTTATATAACCAACCATTGCACACTAAACAATCTTGTGAAATAATTGATGCTCTTAAAATAATTTTTAGCACACATGTAGATAATATGCCATTTAATTCATATAAGTGCCATATTTTTTCCCATTAGTGTGATTATGAATTAATGTAATAAAATTCTCAAAAAGAGTAGGGAAGAAGGAAAGAAATACAGGCTAGCTCTTCTATAATATCGCAACACACCTCTCTCAGGAATAGAATTCTTGCCATCTTAATTGTTAATAAGTTGTCTTGTAATAACACTTGTACCAGTATACACTACAAATCTTCTTCCCAAGGTATTAAGTATCTTATATGAACAAACAACTTGTTGCCAAACAATGCAAAATAAAACTACATTAATTATGACAAAAGAACTCCTCATAAGCCTGTTGATTTCAAATATGGCCAAACAGCTGTACAAAAAATGTAAAACATGGGAGCCAGCCTTGATTTTGAATAAACGTGTGGCTCCTCGTTCAGACATTGTAAGTGACGAGGGGTAATTTACTGTGTAAAAACACAAAACATTTGAGTAAGTCTAAACATCAGTCGCATTTAGCTCAGGAGTTTCATACTGAATATCAGGGTGAATTACAAAATACAGCAGATGGCAACATTAATTCTAATGGGACAAATAAAACCTGGGGTAGAGTAAGCTCACATAAATCCATTCTTTAAATTTGGCACAAAAGCAGGCGATGGTGTGCAAGTACTGTAACTATTTTAAAAAAATCCAGAGAAAGGTTCTCAAATAAGAAACAAGAGTAATTTTCAATGGAAAGCAGTCAATCCACTTTTTTTTTAAACAACTATATGATGGCTTTATAATAAAATGAATGAGAATAATTTACATAACCAATTGTATACATAATGAAGTTGGCAAACTTCCCCTGTGTTTTAATATGTTGGTGTAGAATTTAGAAGAAATGTACCCATATTTGTGTGGAGATGAAGCGAACCATGGAAATCAATCGAGGAAAAACTACCCTGACCTCCCTGTCACTGCAATTCAGTCAATTCTGGGTAACATCTTAGACTGTGCAACCATTGATGTGAGCTTCCCCTGCTGATATTTTCTCTAATATTGCAACACTAATAGAATTATTTAAGAGGTGTGTGTGTGTGTGTGTTTGTTTGTGCATGTGTGCATGTGAATCAGAGTTATCATAGGTTTACACTGTTGGGGTGGATATGGCATGAGGAAGGGAGAACTTTAGAGGAAATGTACCCACATCTCTGACATGAGAGGGAAAAGCCCACCCTTAAAACACCCGCTGGGATTTGAATCTTGACCTTGTTGCTGCTGATGACTAGTTTTGATGCAATAGCTTGTCATCAACGCAGGTTTTATGCCAGTTAAAAATCCAACTCAACTGTTTATTAATTTTCTTACATTATCCTCTGTCTCGTCTCATTTGCTTCAAAACCGCATTTTTTGGGATAATTTAGATTTGTCTAAATGCTCAAGATTTTTTCAAACATCTTTTATTTGTACATGAATACTTTTGGAATATTAAATGTTGATATTAATTTTTATTTCAAATTGCAGAATAATATATAGGCCTATATGGTTATGTACGACGACTCAATAAAATAGGTATATTAATTAAAAGTCACTTGAATTTGTAAAGTTATAGTAATGTAATTTAAATAAAAATATAAATAAATTCTTTAGTATCGATTAAAAGAAGTGATTTATAAATTGACCTTCCTCCACCATAGTTTAAAATTGCCCCATTTTAGATTTGTTTCAGTCCACTCTTTTATTTTAGAATATCAAGTTGAATAGGCATATCAGCCAGGACACATACACACATTTTTTTTGTAGAAGACCTTATGTTTTGATAGTATTTGCCATGAGAGTCAATGTATAAGCCGAGGTCCTTCTGACTCTTAGATGGGGCATACCAGGACACACAGAAGAGCTTATATGCCACCTGTGTTTTGGCTCCTCACCCCTTCGCCTTCAGCTGTCAGATTAAACCTATCAACCCTCATCATCCTGTCCCCTTCTCCCTCTTGTTCGTCCTTTAAGATGTCAACCTTCAACAATACATTGTCTGCTTTGATTTTGGTATGATAGTCCTTTCAGGACTTTCATTGGTGACACACACACACACACACACACACACACACACAGCTTAAGACCTAGATATTTTCTTAAATCTGAAATCTGTACGTTAAATCAACTCCAAGCAAATACTGATGCATAATGGATTTTCCTTCTCATCCAAATTTATACTTTCTAAACTTTTTATTTTTACAGGTTCTTTATATCATATATAGATAGAGAAATGTATATTTAAGCAAATGCTGATGCATAATCCACCTACTCACTTTCATAAACAGTTTAGAAGAAAATTGTGTCAATGACTAGTTTAAAGGAAGAATAGACTAACAATAATCAAACTGTATACAATTTTTTTTTTTTTTAAATTAGACAATATTGTCTACCTCGATCCATGAATTATGAGAAGAGTCGGATCCAAGCCATTTTACATAAGCGTCCATTTCCTTGACCTTATCGGCAAGGTAAACTTCTGGATACGATGTTTTCTTCAGTTCCTTAGTGTAGAATCCTCCCGCTATAGGTTTATTCTTCAGAACTTCAAGCAGGAAAGTTCTAGGATTCGTCTCAACGACCTTTAGTATCTTGAAACATTATGTAGACCAGTTCGCCATTCATCCCTTAACGAAAACATTATTATGCTTGCCGTTACGAACGATATCCCTGACTTTAATTTAAACTTAGTTAATTTTGGGTCGACAAATTTGGAACGGGCGTAAACAGTTTGTAGGCGAATATCATCCTTGACGTCAATTGGTCTCATCTTGATAGTTGAATCCGATTATTTTCATCAATTAATGAATCAATAACATCAATCCACTGATACGATCCTTTAGAAGTGAATCTTGTCCACATTGTATTCTTCATAGTTCTATTGAATCGTTTTACGACGCTAAATTTAACACTACTGGGCGTAGAATAATGATTCATTCTTTTCATAAGATTGTTATTAAAGTTGACATTATAAAACTCCGTTCCCTTATCTGTCTGGATATGGGAAACTGCACGGAAACTATTTTCTGTTACCTGAAGAAGAATGTGTACCATAGCAGCGATAACGTTCCTCTCAGTTTTAGTCTTGAAAGGTACGCCCCAAGCACGCTTAGAATAAATATTGATAACAGTAAGAAGACACTACCGGTAATGAACACTAGGTACTTGTATTCTTCATTCGATCTTGAGTAGATATCATTTCAACCAAATCTGCCTGGGGCCGTTTATTTAATCCTCGTACACTAACACGTATTGTGACAAAACGTCGTCAAGCAGTCTATGAAGTTCTCGTGTGATGTCTTCCTTGACAGACATGATTATGGTGATAATCAGTGGCGTGCTGTCAATGGACTAGTAGGACTAGACTAGTCCCCAGAAATTTTTAGTTTATTTATTTTGAGTTAAATTTTAACGGGAAATAAAAGCATAAAATAAAATCTATCTGAGTCTCAATTTGCGTCACAATACTCAACGATATTCTAGATATTTGTGCGCTGCCCCCACACCCCCTTCCCTCTCTACAATGACAACACACTAACATCAGAAGCGCTGTCACAATACTCAATGATATTCCCGCTGCTTGCGCGGACCCCTTCCCCTCTCCCAACTAACACCGGAAGCGCTCGAGACTTATCGGCTCTTACCGGGGAGAGGACTAGTTGAAGCCAGCCTAGTCCGTCTCTATAATAAGATATATTCTAACACTTGGCGTTCTGTCACAAGTAAATGTAATTTTGGTTTGCTTCTTATAAGTGGTAGTGTTGTGGTTGTTAAGCTTATGTAATTGTTCCCATTGATGAAAGAGATTTTGTGAAGTGTTAAAGTGTTCGATTGTCAATTTAGTTTGACAGTGTTTGAAAGTGTGAACTATGGAAGGGGACTCGGATTTGAAAACTGTTCCCTCACAACAAGGCTTGGGGAAGGGACTTGAGACAAGTAGCAGAGTTAGTGAAGGTAGTTCAGGGAATGTAGCAAGGCCGATCACCTTTCTCAATGCTGTGCTCTCGACCAATTATTCGCAGTTTCGTTTGGGCCCCTCACTTTTGAAGAAAAGCAGCAAGTAATAATGAGAGGTAGACCAACTCCAGACATTTCTGATAAAACAAAAATGAAAGACCATACGCGTCATTTCAAAACAGAATATTATGCTTCTTCAAAATGGTTAACTGCATGCAAATCAAGAAACAGGCTGTATTGTTGGCCTTGTGTGTTGTTCGAAACAAATCAGGGAGTGTGGAATAATAACGGATTTTGTGATATCAGCAATTTTCACAAAGCCAAGATGCGCCATGAAAAGACTCATTCACACCTATCTGCAATAACTAAATTAAAAACTTTCGGGAAAACCAGAATAGATCTTCAACTGAGTGAGCAAAAAAGGTTAGACGTTTTAAAACATAATGCAGAGGTTGATTCAAACCGGGAACTAATGAAACGATTAATTGATGTGTGCTGTTTTTTGGCTAAGCAAGAGCTGCCATTCAGAGGTCACGACGAACGGGAAGATTCCCTTAACCGGGGAAACTACATTGAACTAATGCAGTTACTTTCTAAATACGATAGTAAATTGGATTTTCATCTCCAGAGTAGGGGAGCGTTTAAAGGAACCTCCAACAAAATTCAAAACGATATCATTGAATGTGCTGGTGATGTAATTTTGGATAAGATTAAGTCGGAAATAAATGATGCATTTTTTATAGCAATAATGTTGGATGAAACTTCGGACATTGCAAAGCTCTCTCAACTTTCGACAGTCCTTCGATATGTGAAAGATGGCCAAATATATGAAAGATTTATTGGTTTTTTAGATGTCAGCAGTGATCGCACTGCAATTATTTTAAGTGAGCATGTTTTTCGAATCCTTTCGCGTTTCAATTGTGAGCAAAAACTTGTAGCACAAGCGTATGATGGAGCCGCTACATTTTCTGGACATTTAAATGGTGTACAAACGCTTGTGAAAAAAAGGTTCCCAGGTGCACTCTTCATCCACTGTTATGCTCACAAACTCAATCTAGTTCTTTCACAGTCTGTGAATCATATAACAGAATGCAAGATATTTTTTAAGACATTGAATGGCATCCCAAATTTCTTTTCACATTCATCGAAACGCATTAACGCTCTTAATCAATCTGAGGTAAAGAAGCGGTTTCCAACAGTTGTCAGTACAAGGTGGAATTATAATTCCAGAATTGTGAACACGGTGAATGAAAATAAAACAGAACTCATACAGTTTTTTGAGAATATTTCTGAAAATCCAGATAGTTGGGATACTGATGCTTTCGTGACTGCTAAAGGGTATGCGTCTTCATTGAGAGATTTCGATTTCGCCTTTCTACTGAAGGTTTTCAGCAACATTTTTTCTCTCACCGACACATTATTCAAAATTCTTCAAACCAAAACTTTCGATGTGAAATACTGCATCGATAAAGTAAAAGAGACGATTTCTCACCTCAAAGATGCTAGAAACGACTTTGAAGAGACGTATAGAAAACTAGAAGATGATGACAACGTGGAAGCTCCTAAGAAGAGACGTAGAGAAGATGACTCATTGAATCCAAGAAATAAATATGTGCGTCTTTATAATGAAATTATTGACACCATGGTTGGGCAAATGGAGCTGAGGTTTCAAGATCTTAATGAGCTGCAATTTATTGAGCTGCTAGATTCAAAAAAATTTCAAAGCTTCAAATCTCGATTTCCTGAAAGTTTATTTTTGTCACTTAAGTCAAGCTATGGTAGTCTTTTCAATTTTGGCAATTTTCGGAGTGAATTAGTGTCAGTTTACAGACTATCAGACTTTTCAGATAAGACTGTGACTGAAATTATGAAGTTCCTGGAAGAAACAGACTTAGCAAAAGAAGCGTTCCAAGAAACATATAAATTGTGTTGTTTGATATCAACAATACCAGTAAGCACATCCACTGTTGAGCGCACCTTATCTTGTTTGAAACGTATTAAGACGACTGTGCGTAACACCCAGTGTGAGAATAGGCTCTCCACACTTTCTCTGTTGTCAGTCGAAAAAGGCTTGCTAGATGAACTGCAGAGTCAAAAACCATTCTACGACGCTGTTATCAACAAATTCATTCAGAAAGGTGACAGAAGGATTGCACTAATATACCAATAAAGGTAGGATTCAACTATTAATTTTTTATTAAATTGTTTAATTATTTATGTGTTTATTTTTTTTACATGTTTTGGTTTTATTTATTTATGTATTTGTTTGTTTATTCCATGTCTAAATATTGTGAATCGGTTGGAGGGAGATAAATTACCTACCCTATAACCTGTAAAAGTGTATTTGTTAAGTTAACATAATGTACATTATATGGAGAGTATTCCTCTTAAACCCCATAATGAAAGGTGTCTTCAAACCTAGTCTTCTTTGAGAAAAGTCACCGCACGCCACTGGTGATAATACAAATGAAATAAATGCTTTATAGAACTATGCCAGCCTCTCGTAATTCTTTGATGATCGAAACAATCTCACTCTCATGCGAGAATGTCTAGCTCTGAAAGAAGAGTGTAAGAGACGTAAACGATAAACCGATTCGCTTAGAACATCACAATAGGTGTAATAGACTTCTCTCCCACTCTCATTCTTGAACAAAACGTCTCCCGCAAGCTCATTCTAGAACAAGTGTTTAAGGATGTGCAGATTCTTTGGACTTGTTTTTAGACTTGATACGTGTGTGAGACGCTCTCCTTAATAGATGAACATTTGTATTTTTGAGCATTATCTGTTAAATTTCGAGATCCTTCTCTATATAATGCATCGACCCCTTTCTGAAGAGCATTTCCAAAAGTCCTTGAGGAAAAGGGTCTTGATCTCATTTAGAAGTATAGTTCCATCGTTAATGTCAAACAATTTTGGTCAAATTTCTCAGATCTGTAGAGTATAGCTAGGTATATGCATACTTATATGGTTGATAGAGAATTGAATTTACTATCAGGCTCCCGCTTTGTGCTTTTGGCACAGTTTCTGGTTGTGCGGTGGAGCGCCTTAAAGAAGAGTGTGACGGAGGATGTTTCTTAAAAAATACTGTTCTTCACCAAGTTTTGATCAAATTCCTCAGACTTGTAGGGTCTAGGCCTATGCATACTTATATGGTTGGTAAGAGAATTGTATTTCTATTAGGGTCCCGCTTTGTGCCCTTGACAAAAAAACATTTGTTTGTGAGCTGGAGCACCTTAAAAAAGTGTGTAATGAAGGATTTTTCTTAAAAAATTCTGTTCTTCCCCAAGTTTTAGTCAAATTACTCAGATCTAGAGGCTCTAAACCTATGCACACTTGTATGATTGGATAGAGAATTGAATTTACTACCAGGGCCCTGCTTTGTGCTCCTGACACAAATTCTGGTTTGGGCTCTGGAGCATTTAAAAAAATCAGTAATGGTAGATTTTCTTGAAAAAAAAAATCTTCCAATGTTTGGCTCAAATTGCTCAGTTCTTTAGGGTCCAAGCCTATGCACACTTATATGGTTGGATAAAGAATTTAGTTTACTATTAAAGGGCCTCACTTTGTGCTCTTGACACAAATTCTGGTTTGGGCCCTGGAGCGGCTTAAATATGTGTGTAAACTTAAAAAATCTTATTCTTCCTCAAGTTTTGGTCAAGTTGCTCAGATCTGTATGGTCTAGGCATATTCACACTTATATGGTTGGATAGAGAATTGAGTTTACTATCTGGATCCCACTTTGTGCTCTTGACATAAATTCTTGTTTGTGTGCTGGAGTGCCTTAAAGAAGTGTTTAATGGAGGATTTTTTTAAAAATTCTGTTCTTCTTCAAGTTTTACTATTAGGGTCCCGCTTTGTACTTTTGACACATATTTTGGTTTGGGCCCTCGATCTCCTTAAAAATGTGTGTAGAGATAGATATTACTTTAAAAAATACTTCACGCTGTTTAGGTCTAATTACTCTCCTTTGTAGGTAATATGCTCATTCAAACATAATGTTTGCTAGTTTTTAATATTTTTTTTTTCTTTCGCAGATTTTTTTTTACGAAACTATATTTCCCAGAGCGCCCTCTATAATTATTTTTTGAACTAATTTTGTGTGGGCTATATGTTTTTCTTATGTTGGTAATAGGCGTGTAGTTTATTAAGTGGAATGAGGATGTAAACTAGTCTCGTTCTACCCGATTGAGAGAAATCCAACCATACTCGCGCGTAAATTAAAATTGGTGAGTGCACAGTTTTAAAAATCTGACCCTTTATTAGAGCAGGAGCAATCTGCTACTAGTTCACCAATGGATCGATTCAACTTTTGCTACAATCACTGTATTTGAACTTGCAATTGACCTTTTACATACTTCGAATCTGTAAGGTGCCTAGTACTCTGTAAAAGATCGACTACACATTGAACCGTGTACATAATACATTCCTTAGTTCTTATCACTCCGTAGAATTTGATTCAAATTTGTAACTTTTTATGGACTACCAATAACATCAAAGTAAAGGCCCCGACACAGATTCCATACATAGCGCGTATTCCGTGCTCCTTGTTCATAAGAAATTCCATTCGTGATTAGAGTCAATAACCGTAATCATTTGACAGTTTCAACCAATGAGATAGTAAGAAACTTACATCCAATCAAAAAATTCGAAAGAAAATCATTTACAGCAAGGAGCGAGCATTAAGCAGTTAGCTGATTATAATATAAGAATTAAAGAAACGAAAATCAACTTTGTTGAGAAAACTTCCAGGATATACTAAAATGCAGGTTAATTACACTCACAAGAAATATATTTATAACTTGATTTTAACTATCAAACTTAAAATAAATGTTTGCAATAGACTGAAAATGCAAAACGGGTGTACTAGTATTTTGGATGAAAACAAAAAGCACTTTTAATATATATTTTTTTGAGAATGCCAGGCCTCCACCGTGGTTCGGATTCCACGTTAAACTGTAGGTCCTCCATTTCATCTCACAATCACCCTACCATTACTACAATCACCCTACCATTACACATTAGCATAAGTGCGTATAACCCGAATGGGTAGTAAGACGCGGTGCTAATAATAATAATAATAATTTTAATATTTTTAATAATGGCCCGTCTACAACCAAATGCACCCGCTTGTCGGACTCACAACTATGCAATAACGCAATTCTGTCTGTCTACAATAGCTTACGCAAACACAATCGTATGTCGGAACTGTCGGACCAGCTTGTCTGGAGGAGATTAACATTGTCCATCTCTTGCGTTTATGTAGTTGTGTTGGCTTGCGTTCAGCCAATCAAAAAACCAATATTGATGGACTACTAAAATCAAATCATTCGAAGTTATTTATTCTCCGACAAAAACGCTTGGAAATGTATAGGCTAGTAATGAATACAGGATTTTCAATTAAAATCATGTGTATTTAACCATTTAAACATTTTTTAAATATTTATTTATTATTTGAAAACATTAATATTAATTTGACTTTTATAGTCATCATTGATGTTTGTTCCTCTTGGTTAAAATTGCGTTTTATGACTTTTCATTGTAGACAGTCTATTTTGTATTTAATAAAAGCATAATTATGAGAGCATTTGCGATTGCGTAGTTGCGAATCCGACAAGCGGGTATGTTGGTTGTAGATTGGCCTTAACAGGGATGTTGAACCTACAAAAGAAAAGCCACTATTTCTGAAATAGCTCCATGTGTAGCCATCTTTTAATTTTGTAGATATTTCCATAGCGATGGATCCTCTCATTGCCATTCGTTAATTTATTTCAATGCGCATGTACATAATTTACTCGGCTCTGATCGGTAGTCTGTGTAAACTAGTCCGTAGAAAGTTAAAGTTGGGCAACTTCTACGAAGTAAGGACTCTGGCCAGAGCAATCTGATATTGTGACATCAATTTCTTACGGACCACGGACCTACGGCTATGGAGTCTGTGTCAGGGCCTTAAGCGTGCGCATCGAAATGAAAGCACCAAGGCAATATTATAACAATTACACTACCTAGCTCAAGTTTTAAATTTATTATTTGTGAATAAACTTAACCTAACTTTCAAAATTACTCTATTCTAGACATTTTATCAAAATGTGGTGTGTCGTTATTTTGTTGATAATTATTCAGACGGGATAACATCTGCTTGTGCCAAGTTTTGGAAAATTTCCTTTCGAAGAATTTAATTCAACTCCAACAAGAAAAACTAAGGTGACCTGGCGGTCTAGGGGTAAGGTGTCAGACTTCTATGCTGGCGGCCGGGGTTCAATCCTCGGTCCCGGCAAAGATTTATCTGATTACCAAACCCTTCCTTCACCTCTGACAAGACATCTTGTGAATGTGGGGAATGCCAGGCCTCCACCGTGGTTCGGATTCCACGTTAAACTGTAGGTCCTTCATTTCATCTCACAATCACCCTACCATTACACATTAGCGTAAGTGCGTATAACCCGAACGGGTAGTAAGACGCGGTGCTAATAATAATAATAAGAAGAAGAAAAACTAAATTATTCCGAGTACAAAAAACCAGAGCATTTTAATGTTGATTGTTATAGCATTATGTCTTGCCGACAGAGAAATCACGTTTAAACGGTTTGTATCCTTAATCACATAGCGGTTTCAACCAATTAGAAAGGCAGATTCTACAGACTTGTCGAGGAGTCTGTAAGCGCTGCACCTGAATTATCCTTAAGCCATTGATGGTCCTTAGTAACGATAATGGCGTCTACACCTTTTATATCCTTAATCAGCTAAGCGTGCGAGCCAAGAGGAAAGTCTGAGACGACCGTCCAATTAAACTATTTGAAAGAAAATTGTCTAAAGCAAGGCGCAAACATAATATGTTAAACAGAGGTTTTAAAGAATACAAATGGGAAGTTTAACCTACCAAAGTGACACTACTGTTTCTGAGAAGTTAGTATTTCTTTAAAAAAAGGTTTTCGAGATGCCATGCTTCCCTGGGTTTTTTAATTTTCAGAAAAAATATTTTTTAAATAGCTCCATGCTCAAACTATAACTATATTATGTATTTGTTTCCAAATCAATGAACCCTTTCACTATCATTGGTGCTTTCATTTCAATGCACACACACAATTACTTTGCAGGGATTGGTAGTCCTTAGCCCTCCATATCGACTATAGGCTGTTCTACTTTTAAATTACAGTATAAGCTCTGATGGATACCTAACCAGCATGTCATGTGATTAGCACATTGAACTCTCCGGCCGTTAATCTCAGTTGTTTTTAAACTGTAGCCGCTACTTTCCCATTCGAGCAGCTCAGTTATCATTATGAAGCTTTTATTGTTAAATACCAGACCTAATGCTTCATGGAAAGAATCCAAGCACCGAGGAACGAACCCGGGGCCTCTAGGTCTGTAGCCTGGAACTGTTGATCACTAGACTAGAGAGGCAGTGATGGATGAACTATATTAATTTTAATGTTTGTTGAATCTTTCACTGAGTTTCCATCGCAGAACAAGTGTGTTGGTATATAAGGTAAGATAATGAGATGAAATAGGGGATGATTGGAGAAAAATATAAGCAAGTGATGCAGTCGAGAAGGTAAAAGAAGGCTCTACTGTAAAGTGGGGCATTTCAACACAATATTTAGTTTTTTTAAATGTAAAACTCCATGTATTGTTAAGAATCTAACAATGTTTGGTTTACTTGTACAGGGTTCTAATACACACAAGATGTGCATGTTTGTTTTATTTTTGGGCTCATTTAAACCAGTAATAATTGTAGTAGTAGGATGAATGAGGACAACTTTGACATATTCAATACAAAGTTCTATTATGAACACATTGGGAAAAAAATCGTTTGAATTAAATTATTTTCAATGACGGCTACGGCCTTTTTCTTCGCTAATGTCTAAAAACTTAATATATCAGTAGGAAATGTTTTTAGATATACAATAAAGTGCTTTTTTTTACTAGCAAAAGAGCTGTATTACATTGAAAATCATATCTTAAAATCCAAGTGATACACAAAAATTTCACTTTCTCAGGGAAAATGCCTAAATTTTTGGGCTCACTAAAATGACCCATTTTAACCAAATAAACATGATCATGAAAATTAAAAGTACCTAATGATGTTCTTCAAATGAACCACTATGGGCTTAATGTCTTAACAGGAATTACTCCATATCATATGCATAAAACTTGGTGGAAAATTTCAAATGTTCGTAGTAACCCCACATATGCGAAAAAAATACCACTTTGTAAACTTTTGGTAAAAACTTTTATTTTTACATGCTTAAAATGGTATCCAACAAGCCAAAATAATGCTAATAAACCAGGCTACAACATGTAACAAACACTTAAAATTACCATATATGTTGTGGTATGACTTGGGCACATACAAGGTTGAGCCTGAATTTTTTTGCAGTTTTTTGACAATGGAGAAAAAAATCTTGTTACTAAACCATTCATAATATCATTATATCTAAGTATATATTCCGAAAGCTAATAAAATTCTGCATGTAACAATTTTAAATATAAGGCAATCAGTGCTAAGTCACATTTTAAATCTTCACTACTTCCACGGGTCAAAGTTGTACCACTGTGTCAAAGCAGCCCCACTTTACGGTACTTTAATTATTTTTTCAAAAATATTATAATATAGAATTTAGTCCTAGTAAGAGGTAACATAATAGTCATTCATCTGCCTCAGTGGGCTCATGGTGTAAGGCGTCACTCTTGTGTTGGACTAGACTGCTGACAACAGGTAAATCGGGGGTTTGAATATCTTGAGAGCGGTTTTTACAAAATAATGTTACACTTTCCCTCCATTCAAATTTGGGTGCACTTCCTCATCCCTAACTCATTAGCATAATTAACACAAATGCAAATAACCTGAACAGATGAGGAAAGAAGCTAAATAAATTAATATTTACAATGATAATGAGATTACTCGTATTAGACGCGGGAGATGAAACTGGGAAGTTTGCCAAACAAGAGGAAAGAAAGTTTGAGAGGATGCTTTATCTTATGCTTTCCCGACTGCCCATCAGTAAGGCAGAAACTTTCTACAAAATACAAACATATTTTTTGTGATCAACATTGATGACATTCTACTATATTGTCAGTATTATTTATAAGTATCAATAAGGTATATCAAAAGTGACAGTTGAAGATAACTTTGCTTGATGTATAAAGATTGTTAAAGTAAATTTTCCAACTAATAAAAGCTTATATCAGAATTTGATTGCATATCGCTACATGAGAAATAAGGAAAAGGTTAGACTTTACTTTGTTTGGTAAAAGTATGCTTAGCCAATAATTCTCCAAACAGCAGCACAGTGTATTTAATATATTGTGGGAATAGATCACATACAGTGCTTGTATTGTTGAAATTGTGTTTCATAATACCAAAGCCACCCCTTCAACTGCAACTCCCTCAAACCAGCTCCAAAGTATAATATACGACCATTAATTGTTCTAGGACTTTTTATCAATGTAATTACAGTATGATATGAACACACAGTAACAACTTCCTTTCTAACTTATAACTGCTCCAAAATATCTCGAGAGCATAGAACAAGTTTGTTTCGGACTCTGTTCCAACACTAACTATGCCAAGCGTTGATAAACCCTTACAACGCTTAACTTTTTTGTGCTTCCGTCCATCACACAAAATAGTAATGACACAGCCTTGACTGAAAGAAAACTACAGAAACTCTGAGAAACAAATGAGCATACAGTTAATAGTTGGAACTTTCCAAACATACCCGTGACAAGAAGTAACAGCTCCTTTCATCTTTCAGGAGCAGGCTGTGAATGTGATGTCAGAGCAGCTGTGACCAAATAGCAGGTTGTAATTTTACAAGTGGAGATCATGGGAATAAATTTGTAAGGAGGCATGTTAGCTGTCACGAGTATAAACAAGATTAGGAAATAATGAGGGTACAGAGAGTATGTAAGATAGTAGAGGAAGCATGACTGAGATGGTATGGGCATGTAATGAGGATGTTGGAGTACATTAGATAGTAGAGGGAGCAAGCGTGAGATGGATTGAACCTGTAATGAGGATGGAAAAAGAGAGGAGGCCAAAGAATGTGATTTAAGCTCAACCCTCCCCTGTGGCGGTTGCGTCCTTTCCCTATTTGACCAATATATCACCACAGTGAGAGTGTCATACAAAAAGAAATATGCTAATAAATCCTCAGGGACCTTTAATGACCACCACTCAATCCAACCAAACCCAGGTGTCAGCATATACCCTTGTTAATTTTTATCAGGGAATTAGAGTTGTAGTTAAATAAAATCAGGAGTAGTAACAATTAGGGCCTTTCGGCAAGTTTATTTATAACAGGTAAATATTTGAATTTATACATTTAGAAGGTGAAATAAGGTTGTGACTTCTACGCAACATATTAGACGTTTAAACATAACATAAATTCTCTCCAATTGATCAAAATTATAATCGGAATTTATTAATAACTGGTAAATATCTAAGTTTATAACTTTATAAGATAACATAAGGATGTGAGTTCTACACTATATATTAGACATTTAAACATAGCATAAATTCTCTCCAATTAATCCAAATTATACCCAGTTTACTAATTATAAATTATAGGACGAGCAGTAAAGTCAGTTTACAACATTAAAATATTGCTCTAATAATGTCCATAATATACAATCTCACAATAGGGATTCTACAAGAAACATATAAGTGCTGCCTTGAATTCAAATCTCAAAAGACTGGCTTGTCAATAAAGTACATCCAAAAAGGAGTTACAGAAATCTAGGCTGTTCCATGCCTTTAATGCTCACTCTAACTGCTTTATACCTACGAATAACATAAGTTATACACCAGTGCGTAAAGGCCTATTCCTCTGACCAAACTTTAATAATGAGTTTCAACGTGATCGCAAAGAAAAAGGTCAACTAATAATTTAATCTCAGCTCAACAATATTAGCCGTAATAAATAGATATTATAAGACAATTTCTGCGACTTCGAAATAATATAGAAACGCGCAAAAAACCTAATATAAATTAAAAGCAACTTCTTCCAGTGCACAAAAAGGCGGCTACATATTTAAATATCTGTACGCAAACCCTTCCCACTAACATAATAGTTACAAAAAAAAATATTATTTGAATCCCCAACATTACGGTTACTTACATTCTAAGATGTTCCTTAGAATTATTGGCGTTATAAGAGTACTGAGAATCGCTGAGCACTTGCTTATATTCTGCTTGTAACAGCGGGGGAAATGTGGATGGATTGCATGACGTAAGGTGATGTCATTCACAACAAATGAAAGCTTAGATCATCAGCGCCTGCGCACAACGCTGTGAGGTACTAGACGAAGATTGGGGGGCGGGGCGGGGGGGTGGACACACTTAGCACTACAGCTCCAATAACTTCCACAAGGCTGCGCTTGCGCATCAACCACTACACAGGTTTAGTCCTGTGCAAACAACTGTGCGTTCCCGAGAGGCCTCAGATATTGTTTACTATTAGTGGCGGTCACAGTTTTCAGCTGGCATGTCTTCATGCTCCGGTATAGCCGTTAAATGGGGTAAGTGCTGGATGTACACTTAGCTCAGTTAGTAGTGTGTGTACCAACTGAGTTTAATGTCTTGGGTTCGATTCCCTTTATGGCCAAACAATTTATCATTGGTGAAATGTGGGTTTACCCTTTCACAGTGATGAATTAATAATTGCCAGGGGCTGGATGTTGTGTCTGTTATGAATTTAAGTTAGTTTATAAGTCATGTGCTGATCTATTTAGTCTGTTCAGAAAGTCTACATACTTAAAAAAAATGGCAAAATAAGAGATAGATATTTTTCTATAACTTAAAGAATATATTTGTTGCCTATTTTATTGTGAGATTAACTGGTAAAAAATATGTTTACTTAATATTCTCTTTTAATTTGTTGTTTCCTTCATAGACCACCGATGGCAGATTAACTTTCTTCTTTCTAAGATGGGTGAGAATGTTAAGAACTCTCCACTAACAACAAATACAGAACCTGAATTGAATTCTCATATTGGTCTTGCTCAAAAATTGGAATTGAAAATAGAGGTAACTTTAAGCTTTGACTAATACCTAGACCCATCTCGGTGGCATAGTTAGCTAACACGCTTGTTTTGTGTTGAGCTAGACTGCCAAGGATGGGAAAATCAAGGTGTGAATCCAGGTAAGGTAAAGTGGAGTTTTTTTCCCTAAATGGTGCTCCACTCTCCCTCTACACAAATGTTGGTTCACTTCTTCTAAATTCAACCTTCCCAATTTCTAACCCATTAGAGTAATTAGTACTTAAGCGTATAACCTAAACGGGTACTAAGACACGGCACTATAATTTAATTAATACCAGAATCATGTCATCTTAACATTCACATAATGTACACATAACTTAACCGGTTATCCTTATGCTTTTAAAGGGAAGCCATCATGGTGCACTTAACTTAATGGACACTTAATGTTCACTTCACTTAAGAGTTGTTCAAGGAAGAACTTTCACGTTACTTGAACTTTAAGGGAAAGGGTACTTACTACATGTTGTATCCAGCCAATCATTTTGTGAGCCACATCAACATGGCTATTTAGTACTTTAGTTGTTTGTTTATTGAATTTAGAGGACTTCTTCGGTATAGTTTTTTTGTGTTTTGCGAACTCTAAAACGTTGTAACCCTTTATTAAACTTTATTATGCATATCTAGTATTCAATAAGCTTCTATTGCAAGTACTTAGAGCCTAATCATTGCTAAACGCCTTTCCTTAATTTTAGTTTGTTTTTAAATTATTCAAATCCAATTTCTGTGTTTTACTTGAATTATGTTAAGTCACATGAATCCTAATCACACATTAATTTTTCATTTTCATGAATTGAATATTAACTGAAAGTTAAGTGAACGTTATGTTACATGAACTTTAAGTTTGTTATCCCTGCATTAAGTATTTTAATAACACTAATGAGGTGGGAAGCTAAAATTTTGATGGAAGGTATTCTCATATTTTTGGGGACATAAACCATTAAAGAAACAGCACCCCTAAATTCATCCTCACTGTGATTTTAGCTCTAATATTTTGATTGGTGATGCTTCATAATTGTTGAAGCCAGATTTTTTTTGAAGCAAAGCTTAAGCTTGTTTCAAAGCCAAGTGGAAGTTTTGAAGCTTTGAATACCCCATCAAAATATTCATAACGCTGATAGGTAGTAAGACCCAGTTTTACAAAATCTAGTGAGCATTATGTATTCAAAGTATATTATTTTTTGTCTATGATAAGAGTTGTGATGACAATCACAAGAGGTTGGTAAGGTTGAAAAGATCTCTTTGGTCCTCATCCATAGTCTCCGTCAAAATATCATCTACTGGGACCTAGAACACCTGGAAATGCGTGTGAAGGCACTGTATTAAGGGGTAAAGGAACATGATAATGTTTACTTTTATATTAGCCTAACATATTGTTAATTAAATTGATAACTTGGAAATTATTGCTATTTCTAATCTCTAAGATTTAATATAACTTCAACAATTTAAAAGAAATCTCTTATTGTTCCCTAGATGAATAATGATTGTCAAATCAAGTTGGAGCCAAGTTTTTCATGCGAAGAGGAAATCAATGTAAGTATTTTGTAAATGTCAAGTGTATGCACATGTGTTTTTTTTATTTAATGGAACAGGTTGGGAAAGGATATATATACTGTATTGGCTTGAATATAGTACAGTCTCACACATAATACGACCCTATAGTTTTGAAAGTGAAATACATACATACATGAAATCTAAAAATTCTCAAATATACCATGAGATAAAAACCTAACAAATCTAACACAGTTTTATTAGGTCATCTGAATGCTTGTCATGATGCGCGGGGCGGGTACTCTTTAAAAAATAAATTTCTCCCCCTCTTCGTTTTTACCATTGCTTTATTATTAGACTCACGCGAGTGCAATAATTTCTGCTGGCCGGCCATTATTGTTAGGGTATGCTACCAAATAGACTTCTGTAGGAATCTGACAGTTTTTTTTTTTCAGTGAAAAATGTTATGCTGTGCACATAATATGAGTACAGTTTGGAAGAATATTTTTAGGGAAAACCACTTTCAGTATATTCGGGCCAATACAGTATATATAGTCATATGAAAGATCCAGATTAGCTCGCTTTTGTGACCAAGCTGCTTCCACTAGGTAGTTGTCACTTTTATAATGTCCAATTATTCATGGGGGGCAGTGTTTTTATCATTTTTCTGTGATTATTCAATGTTATCAAGAAAAATAAAATTTCTTTCCCAGAAAATGCTTTTTGTATCTTTAAATCAAAAGATAAATTTTGAAACCATCTAGCTTATTTTATACACTTGAAATTTCTACCTAAAATGCATTTAATTAAAAGCATTTCTCAAAAGAAATATATTATACTTAAATAATTTTTTGTTTGTTTAGAAAAATACAAGTAAATTACTGTTGAAATTGTGAATGTATGATAATGTTTATATTTTCTGCTCATTCGTCTGTACTTAAACTTAACCAAGGACTGGATTTTCCCTTTTTGCCTTTGTTTTTTATTTGATTGTAAAAAAATAGACGTTGAGATATATAATAATATAGAGGGAAAGAAGTCTACTGTTCACAGAACTACTAGCTATTAACATAATATTTCACTATATAGATTGATGCCAAACCACCTGAAGACTCAAAGAAATGTATTAACAAAAATCTACAAAATAATGATCTTACCATCATCAATTTTCTACCCATCAAAGAAGAAGGCTCAAAAGAGTATATTAATGAGAATAAACAAAATAATGAACTTCAAATATCCCCAACCATCAGTTTCCCACCCATCAAAGAAGAAATTAAGGTAGGTGTAGTAAATAGTTTTTACCGTGGTTAAATTTTAGTTGTGTTTATTCCCCTATTATCATTGCTTTTCCCCAGAACTGATCTGAATGTAAAAATTGCAGTAAAAGAAATCTAAAAACTCTCTTTACACTCACTTTCATTGGTAGTCCCGGTATAAGGAGTCGCTCTCACAATAAACTGAGCTGCCGACAACGAAGCTCTCGGTGTTTGAATACTAATCAGATGTACTGAGGGTGGTTTTCCCTAAACAATTTTCCACTCCCTCCCAAAATTTGGGTATAATTCTTCTAAATTCAACATTCCTCATCTAGTACATTGCCGACTCGCCTCGGTGGCGTAGTTGGCTAACACGCTAGTCTTGTGTTGAGCTATACTGCCGAAGATGGGGAGATTGAGGTTTAAATCTCATTCGGGTGAACTGGAGTTGTTTTCCATAAATAACCTTTCACTCTCCTTCCATGCAAATGCGGGTTCACTTCTTATAAATTCACTACCTTCCCATTTCTTAATCGATTAGTGTAAAATTATTATTTAAGCTTATAACCCGAACGGGTAGTATGACGCTAAAAAGTACATAGCCATATAACCTGAACTAGTAGCAAGAAGGGGCGCTAAAAAAGAATAATATAAAAGGGAAACTTACAATTTTTTGTTTTATTAATTACATCAAAGTGATTCCGAATATTTTATAACTACTAGTATTCGGATTTATTTATATTTGCTTGAAATTCCAAGAAACACGTTTTTCAAAGGTGCTTAAATTTGACCAAAATTTTAGATTACAATATTTGCTCACTTAAAAAAAATACTAACCAACAAATATGATCTTAATAATATATACTAAACAATAATAACTCTAAAAAATCTTTACTTTACATCTATCAATGTTTCGAGGTTGTGGCCTGATTAAGTTTTGATTCAAGCCATATATTTTCCAGTACCGGCTGAGTAGGCTTGTCGTAGCTTCATATGCCTTATAATATAACTTAATATTAGGATAGGCACACCATCCAGTCCCCAGCCATTAATTTATCAATTTGAAAGGGTAAATCCACATTTCACCCATGATATATTTTCGACCGAACCCGGAACCCTTAATTCCGTAGACAGACACGTTATCTACTGAGTTAAGGCGTACTGTTGACTCTAAAGATCCAATATTACGTTCCAGAAAATCCATATGAAATGGTGTTATCTACAAAGTCTAAAAATAAATTTGAAGTTTTTGAGATGAATGTAGAACACTTATTTTTTGTTGACCATGTTAAAAACCAAGTCACTGATAAACACATATACTTTGAGTATATATCAACTCCTAATGATTTGTTTCACATCATACAACCCTGCAGTTTTAGAAACCAAACAATTGTTCACCAGTACTTATCTTTGGACCAAACTAAATGTCCCAAAGAAAAAAAAAAAATTATTTGGGATTTATAAGACTTATATTAATGTTATTATGACTACTAATCAAATAAGTTTTGTAACCCCTACACTATATTATATAAATTAGTTTCTCTATTTGAACCCAATTCTCCACTCTATCTATAATATATTCTCTGAATCAACTTCTGCTTACACCATCATAATTTTGAACTCAAATCAAGCGTTGAGCTTCAATGAGGTAAGCAAGACTACCTCAGTTACAGCACAAACGTGTAAAAGGCAAAATCTGTGTGTTTGCTTATGTCTCAATCCAACAACTTAATTCATGTGATCACATGCTTTTCTACTGAGCTAAGGGTCAGAGGTATGATTCTTGGCATGGCCGAAAAATGAATCATTGGTTAGATAGGGGTTCAACCTGTAACAGTGATGAATTAACGGTCGGGGACTGGATGTTGTGCCTGTCCTAGTGTTAAGTTATATTATAAAGCATAAAAGCTATGACAGGCCTATCCAGCTGGAAGTGGAAAGACTTCAATAAAAAACTGACCACAAGTTGGAAACAGCAATGGATGTAACTGTCAACATTTTTTGGACTTAAACTTATACCCTTATGAATGTCACATATATGATTTCAAGTGGCAAAGCATTATTTCATGGTTAATTTAAATTGAAAAAATATGTTGTATTCTCATTATTTTGGCACTTTGCTACGTTTTTACTATCTCTCTTCAAATATAAAATAACTGACAGTGAAAATGAACTTGCGGTGTCTCTAAAGTGAGCTATTAGCTCCTACATTGAGTAATACAGACTTAGATAATGCTTGATAATACGGATAAATAGAATGCAAAAAGTTGAATATAAGAAGTGATTGTTAATGCATCATAGCATTATTTTTAATTAAAGTCAAAGCATTAGATAAAACATACAATGATATGAGTAAAAAGGTTAAACACTGGAGTGTTGTTATATAAATGGTTAAATATTTAACAGTAAGCCGCAAGTCAGGAGAATAATAAAAATAATGTACACAATAGTAATTAAAATAACAGGTGTTAGTAACCAGAAAACCTTAAAATTGAGTAAGAATACAAGTAGAATAGAAATGGGTTAACTCACTTTTTAAAGTAAATTACAGCAGTATGAATGAAAATTTAACCAATTGTAAATCTAAAAAATAGAATTAAATTGAATAAAGTAGAACTTAAATAAAAAGTAATAGCTAAACGTTGAATGTAAACAATGTAAAATGAATTAAAATGAATTAAAACTTGAAAAAATAACATGAGTTGTAAACATAATTGAAAAGATTTTAAGTTGAGAGATAGTCAAATGATGTTTTTTAGCCTGGTTATAAAATAAACAATAGTGTAAGAGTTAAATGAGAAAAATGTAAAAACAACTTAATGGTTTATAAGATTACATGAAAAACAAGGGAGGTCGTATAACCAATTATCTAAGTCCTGTCATAAGGATTAAACTTCCCTTACTCCTTTTTTGGTGTTTCTGTAATGATGTTGTTTACAGGTGCTCTATTATCCCGACATGTTTCGTTGCTACAGTAGACGCACCATAATCATGGAGCTGAAATTAAAATTAAGAAGCTTGCTATAAAGTAATGGAAAAATATAATGTTAGATTGAGAAAAGAAAAGTTACTATGCATAATGACTTAAAGTGAAAACAAGCAGACTTACTCCGAATAGGTGTTGAGACACGATGAGAACTAACAAGGGTTGTGGACTGAAATGTGTGAAGTGTTGCAGATGTAATATAAAGTGGAAAGAGCAATGCAGCCAACCTAATGGGGAATGTAAATAGATGAGTGAGTGTAAGAATTATGAAGAAGAGAGTGTGTATGTGATGAACGGAGAATGGAGAAAAAATTGGATAGGATTAAGGAAGAAAAATGGTCTAAGTCTTCTTGGCTCCGGCTCGGACGGGCCATTAAGCTACGATGGAGGGTAGAGCAGGAAAAAGGGTTAGATAATTCTAGTGTGTTTAGGTAGACGTTTTAAAGTATTAACTAAAATTTGATTAGACGATTGAATTTGTTCGTTAAGGATGAGCTTTTTTTGAAGAATAGCTTCATGAATGAAAAAGTTTTCAGCTATGTTTAACTTGGGTCCTTTGTGAGCGAAATATAGGGGTTTAAGACACTGTTCAATGGGTTTAGGTTGGTGGTTGGAATGTTTTAAATGTTCGGCAAACTTCGATTTGGTTCTATTAAATTTGAAATCCGAAATGTGTTCTTTGTAGCGTGTTCTAAAGTTTCGTCCAGTTTGGCCAATGTAAATGCTTTTCATTCATACGAACAATATTATTGAGATTAAAGATGACCCTACAAACAAATACCAGAGGAATCTAAAAAACATCTTAAACAAATCTCTTTTAATAATCCAACCATCTGATTCTTTCAAATTCATTAATATGAATCCTAATGCCCCGATCTTCACTTCATTACCAAAAATACACAAACACAACATCCCGATCAGACCACTTGTTAACTACCGAAATGCACCCGCATACAAGCTTGCTAAAAAGCTATCCAAAATATTATCTACTAATCTAGAACCTCCCAATCAATTCAATATCAAAAGTTCCATCCATCTCACCGAAAAGCTTAACTCCATCCCCCTTAGCCAAAATTCTAAATTCATGTCCCTGGACATATCTAATCTCTACACTAACGTACCTATTTCTGAAACCATTAATATTATAAATTAAACCCTTATAACAAAAAACTTCAATAAACAGTATGTCGACCAAATCTCCAAACTTGTACAAATAGTGACTGAACAAAACTATTTCCAATTTGATAACAAATACTACTTTCAAAAAGATGGACTAACAATGGGTTCCCCAATCTCTTGTATAATGTCAGAAATATTTTTACAGAAATATGACCCTATCATCTTTAACAGCTTAAATAATCTTCTAAGTACACAATTCTTTTGTAGATACGTGGATGGCATTCTTATTGTTTTCGATAATGATTACGATATTCCCTCCATTACCAACATATTCAACAACATCCACCCAAAGCTTTCCTTTACTATCGAAAAAGAAAACAACAGCAGCATCAACTATTTAGACCTCAATATCACTAAAAATTGTCATAACAGACTTGTATACAAAATTTTCAGAAAACCCACTCACACTGATACAATAATACCTTACAATTCAAACCATCCCATCTCTCACAAACTTGCCGCTTTCAATAGCTTATTTCATCGTCTACTTCACATTCCTCTCGACAAAAACAACTATAAAACAGAACTCAACATCATCAAACAAATCGCAACCAACAACGGATATTCCCATTCTATCATCTATAAGATCTTACAAAACCAAAAAAAGAAACTTCAATCGGATAACTTCTCCACTACCCTTACTAATAATAACATAAACACCACTAAACGGAAGAAATGGCTCAAATTTAACTACATCGGTCCGGAAACACATCGTATCACTAACATCATCAAAAATCACAATACTAATATTGCTTTTACAACCAATAATAACATCAAGAAGAACCTTAACAATAGTTACCTAAACAAAAGCGACTTATATAAGAAAAATGGAATTTATCAACTCACATGTGAATGTAACAGCGTTTATATTGACCAAACTGGACGAAACTTTATAACACGCTACAAAGAACACATTTCGGATTTCAAATTTAATAGAACCAAATTGAAGTTTGCAATTTAAAACATTCCAACCACCAACCTAAACCCATTGAACAGTGTCTTAAACCCCTATATTTCGCTCACAAAGGACCCAAGTTAAACATAGCTGAAAACTTTTTCATTCATGAAGCTACTCTTCAAAAAAAGCTCATCCTTAACGACATACCATTCATTATTTACCATCCCAAGCAAATGATGTCGCATCTGCATGGGATTATTTGAATTTGGAGAAATGCTGGATTTCAAAAAGAGACAAAGATTTTAATCAGCCTAACCATGAGAGTCTTAAAAAAATGATTTTTTTCGATGAAAGTGCACTTGAAGAAAATAATACAGAATGTCGTCAAGATAGATATTGACAGTTATTTAATCATTCAGGATAGAAAATATACAAGTGTGATGCATGTGATAGATTTAAGGATAAGTTAAATTTAAACATACACTTTCTTACTCCCTATGGGCAGTGTAAATACAAGTGTGATATGGGCTTAAAGTCTAAAAGGCATTTTAACGGAGATCTAGTTTCACATTATGAATGGATAAAATACAAGTGTGATGTGTGTGTTGAGTTAATCAAGGATAATAAGAATTTTAACAGGCACCGACAATTTCATTATGGCCAAAGAAAATACAAGTGTGATATTTGTGATGCTGTCCTCAAAGAAAAGGGGAATTTTAACAGACATCTGCTAATTTATTCTTGATAGAAAATGTACAAGTTTGATGTGTGGGGTAAGGACTTAATAAGGGGTAGTTTAAAAGGAACCTTCTTGTTTATTCTGAACTATAACAATTTAAGTGTGATAAGGATTTTAATGATAAGAGGAATCTTACCGAATATATATTTACACATTCAGAAAAAAGACAATATATTTGTGAGGTTTGTAACTAGACTTTCAATCATAAGTGTAATTTTACCAAGCACTTTTGGGATCATTCCGGACAAAAAAATGAACAAGTGTGATGTTTGGGATGAACTATAGTCAACTCTAATACAGTAGTGTCCAACCCTATTTGGGGTCATGGTGTATTTCGGTGTGGTCACAGGGCGTGTTTGAATTTATAGGTTTATATTTACTTAATTAATTTATTAGAATGACTATAGGAAGGTGCAAAATCCAAGCAGTTGAAATGATAAAAGCAACTTGTGCTACTTTTAGTCATACAACTCGGACTTAGTTGCCTGTAGCAACCCAGTATTTAGGAGAGTGGTGCTGATACAATAACATACAAAATATCTGTTTGGTTGGATGATTTATTTTATTGACATATTAGTCACATTTATATAGTCATTATAGACACACTTTTCACTAATTCAAACAAGTATCAGTTGGTACACAGATTTACATCATGCTCATTTGGTTTTTCGGTGACGGGGAGGTCGGGTTTATAAATCATGTTTGGGCTTACAATGGGATATTTCCTAATTGGTTTCCACTTCTCCCTCCAAGAAAATAAGGTTGCATTTCCTCTTAAATCTACCTACCTAGCAACTGTAATTATGTTTGGATAACCATAGGCGCAGTGAAAATGATAATAATTAAAAACTAGGATTTGAACGCTTGTAGGTGATCAAGTTGTTTTGATGGTCCCAATGACAAATTTTAGGGTGAAACCATGTTAAAAACATGGGTGTAAAATTTTTCACCAGGAAAAGAATTAATAGCTTGCATAGACAATACAAATTTGATTAATATAATATTTTTTTATGATTAACATTTTCTTTTATTGGAGCGAAAAAATTCTTGTTTTGCTTTTTCCTAGTTAGATACATCTAACAAACCTTTTATGTCAAGTTTCTTTTATTGATTTAGTCACACACAATACTATATACATTCAAATATATTTTGTTTTAATACCTATACATTTACAATATAACATGACATACATTTTCTATATGTTATGTAATAGTCATCCAACATTTTATTAGCCTAGGAACAATCTGTTTGATGTATCAAATATATTTTAGCTGTTCTCATATTGGGGTACTCAAAGCTTCTAAATGTGGTACACAAGCAGACACGAAAATACTAACATTTTCTCCTCAATTAGAGGAACTTATTTGTGTACAGCAACACTAAAGTCTTGTCTACAACCAACACACCCACTAATAGGACTCGCAACTATGCAATCACAAGCATACTCATACTTACGCTTTCACTTACTACACAATAGCCTGTCTACAGTGAAAAGTCGTAAGATGTAATCTCAACCAACAGGAATTAAGACAAATTAACCACTGAATAAAATAATAAATATACAAGACAGCCAATCATAGATAGTGCTGCATTAAAATAATGATTGCAAATAACAAACTGACCATAGATTGTTCTTATACAATGGCTGTGGTAACAGTAAAAAATTAATTTCCCAATAATCTGATTCTTGACCCAAATTTGTGCTTAAAGTTAAGAACAACTGAAATCAACCTTTTTTCTCTAGTTACAAGCATACAGCCTCATCCTTCTCACTGAATTTTTAGACTTTAGAATGTTTTAACTTTTTTTATGAATAAATATTTTCAAAAACATTTGTAATTTTTACTACTTAATTATTCGAAGACATAGATCTGTCCTAATGAAATTTCTAATAGTTAAGTGGTACATGAATGATCCGTAATACACGTGAATGGTACGCGAAAAAAAGTTTGAGAACCACTGAAATATAGCAAGCACCAAGCAAAATAAAAATAATTTGATGAAGGTAATAAAAAGTAACACTTTACATTTTAAAAAAAACTTAAAACTATTATACAAGTGTAATATAGTGGTGTTATGACTTAAATCCAATTTATTTGAGTAAATTGAAAAATTACACCTTGAAACGCGGATCAAACCTGAGGTCTTTGACTTATTGTTCCAATGCTCTAAACACTAGGTCATATTGTTGGAGTTCAATTATTACCGTCAAAACGTTCATGTTTGTTTACATTTGTAGTTCACTATAACGCCGACATATGTCTCATGAATTTAGTCTTAAAAGGCTTTTTCAAATAATAAACCGTTAGTAGTGATGGCACAATCAAGTAATTCTAGGAATCTAGTAACTATTCGATTCTCTTTAAAAAGAATCGAGTAAAATTACTCGAGTAATTTTTATCAAATCATCTACTCAAATCGTCCCATGGCAATCGGTTGGACAACATTACTCGGGAGTCTTGCAATGGAATTCGATACTAATAACAAAGGTTCACACAGACAGTATTGAATTAAACAAAAAACTAGTCCCTATCATTATGGGTATGCAGCGCAGGACTAGCATACCCAGAGAATATGCCCCTGGTAAACAGCTGTTAATTTTGCTATACAATCTGAGCAAGTGAAAAAACAGCAGGAAATCTTAGCAGGAACTAGTTTAGTTGCAGCTGACAAGGCTAATGCTACAAATAGACCTAAAAAAGTGTGGAAAATGTTTTGGTTATAGTAAGAACATTTTTTCTAACGAAGATAAAAGTAAAACTAGAAAATCATGTTTTTAGTGTGGGAGTAAAACTGAACACCCTAGAACCAAATGTCCTGCTAGGAGTGCTATCTGTCATCAGTGTCGATATATAGGGTATTATGAAAAATGTTGTGGATTTATATCAATTGATGCTGTTGACAGAGGACGAGCTAGAGGAAGATGGTGAATTTGTCGGCCTTGCCTCTACAGAAACTAATTATTTGCATGATAAATGGTTGGGAAACACTGAATTTTGTGGGAAAGGCCTTTCTGATAAAAATGTATACAGGTGCAGATGTGAATATTATTGGAAAAAGTACATATGAAGAGTATTTCCAATATATGGAGCTTTTGCCATCATATAAAATCCTAACCAGTCCAGGAGGTGCTCAGCTCAAAACTATTGGCAGGACTCAAGGGGATCTCCAATATAAGAACAAAAATATTTTTGAGACATTCTATGTATTTCAAGGAGGAAATAGAATTCTTCTAAGCCATCATACTAGTGAGAAATTAGGCCCTATAAAGAGGATTTCTGGAGTATGAAAAGCTAATTTTGTCCCAAAAACTGTGTTCCCCAAGCTTTTTAAAGGACAAGTAAAAATTTGAGAGCCTTACCACATACAACTTAGAGAGGGGGGCTGTACCACATGTTATTAGTGTTTCCCGACGTGTCCTTTACCTTTAAAGAAGGTTCTTAAAAATAACTGGATAGCATGGTTTGGGATAAAGTCATAGAAAAAGTCGACGATCCATCAGATTGGTGTGCTTCCATGGTTATAATTCTAAAAGCCAATGGATCCCCAAGGTTGTGTGTTAACCTGACTAAATTAAATCAACATGTAGAAAGATAACTTTTCCCTATGCCAGCAGTTGATTATTCCTTAGGTCAACTAGACGGGGCTAAGGTATTCTCAAAACTAGATGCCAATTCAGGATTCTGGCAGGCTCCCCTCACAGATTCTTCCGAAGCTCTAACCACATTCATCACACCGTATAGAAGGTATCGGTTTCTTCGGTTACCTTTTGGGATATCCCCTGCTTAAAAGGGAGTTTTCTTAGGGTATTAATGAGTATTTGGTTTTCAAAAATTGTTTGTTCATTCAATATATTTTTATTATCTAATAAGGCAGTTTGAATAAAATATTTTCAACTGTGTTCATTGTTGTGCCTTTTGAGGTGTTGTAAATTAGTTTCATGCTTTCGTTCATTGGGTTTGGTTGATGTCCTGAATGTTTAAGGTGTTCAGAAAATTTTGATTTATCCCTATCATATTTGAAATCACTCATGTGTTCAGAAAATCTAGTGTCCAGATTGTCCTATGTATACGCCGTTGCAATCACAGGTGAGTTGATAAATGCCACTTTTTTCATATTGGTTGGTTTCGTTTAGGTTAGAGTTGTTGATATACTTTTTGATATTATTAGTGTTGAAGGCTACCTTTAATTTGTGTTTTATGAAAATGTTGATGATTCCTATAATTTCTTTTCCTGTGTAGTTGAACTTGATTCATTAGAATTGTTGAGTTCCTTTTGATGAGAGGTATATGAAGTAGTCTAGTTATAAGACTGTTGAAAGCAGCTCTTTTATAGATTGTAGGGTGATTATAATCATTCAGGATAATCACATCAGTATGTGTGGGTTTTCTGTGGATTCTATATTCAAAATTGTTATGCTTGTTTTTGGTCATACTAATATCACGCTAGTTGATACTTTTATTGATTTCATGCTCTAAGGGGAATTTGAGTTGGGAATGGATACTATTTAGATTGGGAATCAAATCAGGTGAAGATGAATTAAGATCTTGTTCATAAATGATGAGAATATCATCTACATATCGACAGTAGAATTTTATGTTGATCAGATTTTTGAGTCGGTTTATTATTTTGTCATTATTGTGTTGTAAGAAAATTTCAAACTTAAGAATTGAAATAGGAGAACCCATTGCTAAACCATCATTTTGAGAGTAAAATTTGTTGTTAAATTGGACATTGTTTTGATCAGAAAAAGATTGGAGGACAGCTGTAATTTGTTTGATGTAATCAGAAGCATTATTATTATTGTTACAGTTATTTATTCATTTTTTTAAATGGTTTTGGTAATGTTAATGGTTTCATTTACAGGTACATTTGTGTACAAGTTAGAGATATCTAGTGATAGGAATTTCGATTGACCATTTAGAGGAATATTTTTTAAGTTTTTCTATTAAGTCATAAGAACTTTTTACGTTATAAATGTATGGAATATTTTGGCTAAATGTTTAGCTGTCTTATATGCTGGGGCATTTTGATAATTGATAAGTGGTCATATAGGGATGTTAGGTTTGTGAATTTTTGGTAGAAATGTAAATTTCGGTGGTTTAGGATTCATATTAATAAATTTGGACATATCTTTGGAAGAAAAGATTAAAGGTGGATTCTTAATTGAAGTTTTGATTGCTTTTTGGTATTTGGTAGTGGGATAAATTGGATTGTTGAAACTTAATAACATGAGTTATTTCAAATTAGGATTGCATCCTATGGATATTATTTATAAATTATATTCTATTTATACAATAATATTTGAACATTACTATTTTAATAAAAATCATTCATTTAAAAACAATGCTTAAGACAAATCTATAATTTTTGTCATCAAAATGTTTTGTGAACATTATTTTTTCTTCCATCAACTTATTTAATTAATCATAACACGATTGAAACAAGAGGTCCTAAAATCCTGAAAATCATTTTCTTTCTTCGGAATATTGTGCTTTGTCCAAAGATAAATACCAAATAATTAATAGTTATTATTTATTCAAAGTTTTTATATGTATGAAGGACTTGGCTTTATTTTGGGCAACAATAATTATTGTTCTTCATTCATCTCAACAAATTCAAATTTATCTTCAGACTTTGTAGATATCACCATTTATAGTTCATGTTCTGGAACATAATATTGCAGCACGTAGCTTTGTTTTAGAGTCAACAGTTCTTGGATCTAAACTTAAATCCTCATGAATACCACTTATGACTTAGAGAAGCATATATATTCCATTCACGATAGGTTTTTACCTGGATGACAGTTCAAAAATCATATGTTTAGGTTTTGGGTTGCCAACGCTTGTAAAAGATCACAGTTTTGTTATAAATATAAAGATCTTTAATTACCTGTTATATATTACATTTAAAATAACGTAAACGTAAGTTTTCTCATACTATTTCATTTTTTTAAATAATTTCTTTTTGGCCAACTCGAAACAATATTTTAAACATAATTAAAAGTACTTATTTTTCGTTTTGGAAAGTTACTGATTTTGTGTACTATAGTGCACACATCAATACCTTTTAATACAGGCATCATATTTACTTGGAAAAGAGAAAATTGTTGTCATGTTTTTACATACAATAAATGATTTTATGATTATTTTATCGTATTTTGAAATAATTAACTGAATAAAGAATTTTCATCAACTGCGTGTCTGCATCAGTGTAAAAAACTTGTGTACCGTTATGTTCAATCATATGGTTTAAATTCGTCAGTCACCATTTTGAGGCTATGTTCGTTAGAGGTTTTTGTGAAAGTGATGTTAATATTTTTTTAAGGGGAATAAAACTATAGATAAACTTTGTGTCCGACCTCAAATAAATATATAAATAATATTAGCCTAAATTACTGTGGTTAACTATCACATTAATATATTACCATCTGTTTTCATTACAGTCATCCAAAGTGATAGATGTCAGCTGTTGGTGTAGTGATATATTAGGGATTACTTCTAGTAACAGTTCGAGCTGTCATTCAGATAAACTTAGCTCATGAATGCCTTATACCTTATTTCATTAAATAGTTTAATTGTAATTTTTTTTTAATTCATTGCCTTTAATTAGGTTTTGATTTTTCCTCTTAATTATGGACTATAAGGACTTAAAAATTAACACACGTGTTATTATTTCATAAATATTTAAACTAATGTTTAACTTTTATTTCCAATTTCTTTACAGACTGAATTAACAACACCTTCCACTCATGATTTACCATCACAAGTTACTGAAGTTTCACTACCATGTAAATATTCTAATTTAGAGAAATGTTCAATTCACAAAGAAGACAAAATAAACTGTAAATTAATTTTTACTGACCATATGAGTTCAAAGGAGAATATTTTTCTGATTGATTCTGCACTTGGGGAAAACAACAAAAGATCTGGTCAAAATATAATTGAGAAGAAACATATTAATTTGTTTAAAAATGTCTGTGATTTTAAAGACTTTATTATTAAGTACAATAATGCCAAGCCAAATTTGATCCATACTCTACATAGAAGGTACATGTGTAATATTTGCAATAAAGATTTTAAAGAAAAGGGGAGTCTTAACAAACACCTTATAGTTCATTCAGAACAAAGAAAGTATAAGTGTGATGTTTGTAGTAAGAGCTTCAAGGTGAAGAGTAATTTAAACAGTCACCTTCTTATTCATTCAGAACAAAGAAAATATAAGTGTGATGTTTGTGGTAAGAGCTTCAAGGTGAAGAGTAATTTAAACAGTCACCTTCTTATTCATTCAGAACATAGACAGTATAAGTGTGATGTTTGTGATAAGGGATTCAAGGTGAAGACTGGCTTATACAGTCACCTCCTTATTCATTCAGAACAAAGAAAGTATAAGTGTGATGTTTGTAGTAAGAGCTTCAAGGTGAAGAAAAATTTTAACAGTCACCTTCTTATTCATTCAGAACATAGACAGTATAAGTGTGATGTTTGTGATAAGGGATTCAAGGTGAAGACTGGCTTATACAATCACCTTCTTATTCATTCAGAACAAAGAAAGTATAAGTGTGATGTTTGTAGTAAGAGCTTCAAGGTGAAAAAGAATTTTAACAGTCACCTTCATATTCATTCAGAACAAAGGAAGAATAGGTGTGATGTTTGTGATAAGGGCTTCAGGTTGAAGGGTGATTTGAACAGACACCTTCTTATTCATTCAGAACAAAGAAAATATAAGTGTGATATTTGTGATAAGAGCTTCAAACTGAAGTGTTCTTTATACACTCACCTTCTTAATCATTCAGAACAAAGAAAGTATAAATGTGATGTTTGTGATAAGAGCTTCAAGGTGAAGTGTAATTTAAACAGTCACCTTCTTATTCATTCAGAACAAAGGAAGTATAAGTGTGATGTTTGTGATAAAAGCTTCAAACTGAAGGGTTCTTTATACACTCACCTTCTTAATCATTCAGAACAAAGAAAGTATAGGTGTAATGTTTGTGTTAAGAGCTTCAATGTGAAGAAGTATTTTAACAGACACCTTCTTATTCATTCAGAACAAAGAAAATATAAGTGTGATATTTGTGATAAGAGCTTCAAACTGAAGGATGCTTTAAACAAACACCTTATTATTCATTCAGAACAAAGAAAGTATAAGTGTGATGTTTGTGATAAGAACTTCAATGTGAAGAAGTATTTTAACAGTCACCTTCTTATTCATTCAGAACAAAGGAAAGTATAAGTGTGATGTTTGTGATAAGAACTTCAAGACAAAGAAGAATCTTAATAAACACCTTCTTATTCATTCAGAACAAAGAAAATATAAGTGTGTTGTTTGTGATAAGAGCTTTAATCCAGTCACCTTCTAAGAGAGCGCACCTCACTCTCCGCACTTCACTCTGACCAAACACAAGAAACAAACTGGTTTGTTTTTGTGAAGGGTTGTGCGATGTGCGCGGTGCTCTGATTGGTTGGTTCAAGGGCAAAGCAAACCCTCAGTGTGGCTTAGTGCACATTTTATTTAATCTTTTGTCAAATCGTCTTTTATATAGATTTTTTTCTTGTACGGATTATTTATTGACCGAGTTTATTTTAGAAAAAAAGATGAAAGACATAAAAGATAAATAGGATTAACATGGTAATTATTGTAATGTCATGATTCAACCTGCAATTCAATTTAATCCATTATGTAAGTTAAAGTTTTCAATTACATTCTGGTATAGCTGCGAAAAACATTTGATCATCACTTTTGAGTTTAGATAAATGGTGAAATTCTCCCAGTATTTGTGTCTTCTGATTGATATGATGTGCACTAAACAGGAATTGGCCAAAAAAAATTACATCAGGTAAAATTGTTGAAAACTAATATTTGAATAAAAACTCTTTTGTGCAGTTTGCTGTAAGATCTATAGAAGGCGCGGTAAAGAGTTCGGAAGTAGAGGGTAGATTTTGATGTGCAGCGCAAAATGCATTTCTCGGACCCTGGTTTCTTAAATAACTATCAAACTGTTAGCATATAGTTAAAAAGTCGGTGTAAAATTTTTGATCAGAATATGTAAAAGATTAAAATTTATAAAAATATTTTCAAAGTTGTTTTTGATGATTTTGGTAATAAGCGTATAACAACAAAATTTGAATACATTCTGCTTTATTAATATTTTAATATTTGTCACTGTTAATAATTTTTGATGTATATATATAATATATATAGTCAGATATGTACACATGTATGTCTAATAATAATATTTTTAAACGTAAATATCTACTTATTCACCTGTTTCACTTTGCTATGTAGTATATTTGATCTATAACCATGGCGTTAATTCACTGGAAGCAAGGGTAGCAACGCTTCCCTAAAATTACAGAGGTTAAAAAGAAAATAAGAGGAAAATGAAGTTAAAATAAAGTATTATTATTATTATAGAAGGCTCTCCAACAAGTATATTAAGTTGAGGTCACAGCTCTTCTTTCGGAGTAAGCCGTTCTTTCCCAGACTAGTCTTCCTCACTCTTTATTCCGCCAATCGTTTGTTTCCGGGTCCGTCCGGCCCTCATCCGGGAAAGGGAAGCACCGTATCCCTAGGCGAGTATTAGCACATGAGTTTACTATCGTGATTGGTGTATAATCACATGTCTAATACTGTTAAAATATTATTTTTTAGTTTGTTTTAACCAATATTTATTGTTTCTAGATATAATTATGGCTACTCTATTACAAAATAACGTGTTTATCACCAATTTAAAGTAAGTTTAGTTTTATTTTACGGAATATTGACATTTGTTTGATCCTCCAAGAGAAGTGGTTTGTTTCTTTGCGTACAGTAGTAAAATGTCCAGTGGTACAACAAGTGCAGCAGTGGAATCTGCCGTGTATTCATAAGTCATATTTTGAAGCGTAGTTTTTTGTCCCGGTTTTTTTACTAGAAAAGTAAAATAATTGAAACAGGCAAACCCACTCCATCTTCAGGCAGTTTATAAAAAAATTTGAGTTTCAATAATTTAATCTTATGAAAGTGTATCGTAAATATCGGTATGTTGGGTTGGTGGAAAATTATATAGTTGACCTTACTATTTACTAATGATAATGGGGTGTAGAATAAATGCAGATTCAAAACTATAAGGCAGGCTAAAGGTCATACTCATTTGAAGGCCACAATCGGCAATCAAAATTGACCATTAGTATTACTATTCTTTATCTGAATTAGAACAATTATAATATATATATATATAAAAAATTTAATGATTGTAGTAATATTTCAAAGATCACAATATTTTTTTTCCATACATAGTTTAGATCTCCCCCCTTCCTTTCTTCCCCAGAATACCTATAGCTATATAAAAAAAAGAACAAGACCAGTGTGAGCTTTAAATTATTTTATGGTCCATCAGACCCCCTTTATTGTAGCCTCATTGCTTCACTTTGTCCAGAAATGACCACACTCCACTGATTTATAATATTGATGGAGGTAATTTACTGCACAGTGTGATGTGGCCAAAGAAGGGTACATTTTCAACCCTAGATGACGCTTTCGTTATATTTATACACAAATAATATTTCTATAATACCTCTGTAATATTTGACATTTACACAACAAATAAAATCAGCATGAAAAGCAGAGTGCGTCAGCAACGACTTTGTAAACAAATTTCAGCTAAAATTTTATTTGATGAGAATATATTTCTTAATGTGCCTAAAGACAAATTTTTAGGTAATATAAAATATAAAGTTTATCCAATTACCCAACTACAAAAAGCATTTGAGAAAGAATACGTAGAGACAAAACTGACCCAGATTTTTACTTATTTTAAAAAGTACAATTGTTAAATATTACCGACTTTAGAATGTGATTGTAATCAAACGGAATGTCGAGCGTGTTGTTCTACTTACAGGACTTACTCCCATAGAAAAATATATTCTCTTTTTAAAAGAAGCATTATATATATTGATAACAGGAATTTACATTTCTCAGGATATGCTATGCTCCAATATTATTCCTAACTGTAAGAGATCAATCCTGTTTGCTCATGCAATGAGTAGCTGCGACACTATGTCAGTATTTTTTGGGTACGCGGAGCGTTTCATTCTCTCCAAACAAAGCTCTAACCACCAAAGATAACCTCAACCACTACAGATTTATTATGTTTAATAAGTCTGTCTTGCAGTCACATCATATGGTATATTCATTTGGACTTCCACCTACTTCTGCAGTTGCTCGTCAACATTCGCATCGTTTGTTTCACCAAGCACAAATGTGACGAGAGCAAACACTACAGCCTGAATCGTGGGTCTGGAAAAACCACATATAAACAGATTAGCATCTGTGTATACAACCGAGGCACCTGCACCAACCAGCCTGATTAAGGCTTCCATATGTGCTTGAAAATTAGGGTGGTGTGACTGTTAAAAGTTTGTTTACACTGTTCACCCATGTGTAAAGCTGTCAAGGACAAGGATATCTCACTTCTGAACTTGTAGATGAACCACCTGATGGTCCCGGTATAACTGACAAAGAGGATCTATTAACACTCCCTCGACAAACGCCTATGGATAAAAGAATCAATGCAGAGAACTTTAACAACAGACTGTTTAATAGTATTAGATACTATTAACATATATAATATACTATCAACTACTATTAACATATTATGTCGAATAAGAACATAGTTATATAGGTCTATACAGGAACCCACTTATCAAAAAAAGTGGCTATATATCTACTTCATGGACAGTGCAGAAAAGAGTCCGATGTACGACAAATTTGTTTGTGACTAAATTTAAAAAAATAACAGCTTAACATCGCGTCCTATTACCCGTTATCATTATACTCCGACAAAACAATTAGAAATAAATGTATATACACTCATATATTTCAGAAACAACTTGAACATATCTGTAAATTATTGGTAATATTCTTGGTGGCTGAATAATATAAATGGCCACTCTCGTGTTAGACTTTCCTGCTTAAGACAGAAATATTGAGGTTCGAATCCTGGTCGGGTCTTCTGAGGGTGATTTTTCCATAATGGTTCCTTATTCTCATTCCACTCAAATGCAGGTAGAAAACCCAGGGCTGGATTTAGTGCTGTAGAGGTCCCAGGTTGATAACTAATAAGAGAGTGCAAAATTAGCGCACTTTATCAAACCAGACTTCCAATTATAGTACATTCATGACCTTAGTTTATTAGATGACAGCTCCTAAAATCCCTAATGTATTTTTATGCCAACAGCTGACTTTGGATAACTGTAATTAAAACATTTGGCAATGTATGACTGTGATAGTTAACCACAGTAATTCAGGCCATTATTATTTATATTTATTTGAGGTCGAGCATATTAAGCTTATTTATCATTTTATTTCATTTAAAAATAATATTATTCACATCACTTTAACAAAAGGTTTAAATGACTATAGCTTACAAATGACGATCAACGAATTTAAAGTATGTGATTGAACATGATGGAAACAAGTTCTTTACAATGATGCACCCACGCAGTAAATAAACATATTTTATTCAGCTAAATATTTCGAAATATAAAATAACCATAAAAATGTATTAGTTATATAAAAAAATTACAAGTATTCTCTCTTTCAAATTAAATATGATGCCTCTATTCAAAGGTATTAATGTATTGACTATATTACATGTTATCGATAACATCACAAAACGAATAAGTACTTTTAATTATGTTTAGTACATGGTTTTGGATTGGCTGAAAAGAAATTATTAAAAATAATTAAATAATGTGAAAGAACTGAACATATATAACAAAACAGTGGTCTTTTACTAGTGTTAGCAGCCCAAAATCTAAACATATGATTTTTGAACTTTTATCCAGGTCAAAATCTATCATGAGCAGACATTACTTAACCAGTCCAACACCTTAGATAAGTCGTTAGCCAGTCTGTATACTTAGCTAAGGGTGTTGGGTTCCATTCCTGGCTTGAGAGAAAACATCATTTGTCAAATGTTTTTCCTCTTTAACAGTGAAGAATTAATATTTGGAGGCTGGGTGTTATGTTAGTTTTAAATTTAAGTTAATTTCTAAGTTTTAAGACATGTGCTGATATAATAATATATCAGTTTAGAAAATGTACATTAAATAGCTCAAATAATTGAAAGTGAAATCAAATTACTTTACTGATTATTATTTTGTTGTATGATTAGCATATATGTTTCAATTATTTTAATAAAATAAACCAAGCTATTATTTATTTTAAAATACCAAAAATATCTTATACATACATTTATATTCATTTACCTGCTTCGGTTTCCATGTGGTTTAAGGCGTCACTCTTCTGTAAGACCAGCCTGACAATGACAGGGAGATCGAGGTTTGAATCCCAGTCGGATATACTTAGGGTGGTTTTTCCTAATTAATTTTCCATTCTCACTCCACGCAACTAAGGATACACTTCCACTGAACTAAACATTCCTTATACTTAACTCATTGGAGTTATTATTATGTATGTGTAAACCATGAAAGTTAGACGCTGTGGTAAAAAAATAATAAATTAATATTTAAAGATTATTACTCATTTATTTAGTCCTTTCTGGCCACTTACTAATTTAGTACAGATGCAGTTTTAAATACTTTTGAGTTGTGTTCTTTATTATTGTCAGATTTTCTATCGTCACAACAACAAAACTTAAAACCCGCAAGAGTGATTGAATGGTATAAGGTGTCATTTTATCAATAGACTGGAATTCAGATTTCAAAGACGACGGGATTTGATTCCCAAGCAGGTATACTGAAGGGGTTTTTTCCTAAATGACTAGTGTCATTCTATTCATATTCACAAATATGTACACAGTTCTTCTGAATTATAAACTTCTCATCCTTAACACTATTAATTTAAATATGTGCTAACACTGAATGAGTAGAAAGACAATGCAAAGATAAATAAACACATTATCTTTGTATAATATTTAATATTTGTGTTTTAATCAAATTCATTCAATTAAAAGTATTTTTAAGAAGAATTTATACTTTTTACCATAAAAAAGTGTCATGATTTTTTTTCCTTCCAATAATTATTTCTTTATTAGTCATAATACAATTGAAACAAGATTTTCTAATGTCCTGAAAATTATCTTTATTTCTTCAGAACATTTAGCTTTGTCCAAATATAAATACCAATGAAAAATTGTTTGGTCTTGACAATTCCAGGGTTATGTAATGTGAACTTATATCATTCAGAGTTATTAAATTATATTTAGAATTTTATATTTATCAGGGACTGGCATTATTTTGGGCAGCAATAAATTTTTTTCATTCAACTCAAAAAAAATTCAAATTTATCTTCAGACTTTGTAGATATCACCATTTCTAGTTCATGTTCTGAAACATAATATTGCGGCACATAGTTTTGTTGTAGAGGGACATTTTGTTACTTTAGACTCTTATCCTGATAAATATCACAAATTACTTCAAGGAGCATTGACCTAGGTCCAGTTATTATTTTAGTTGTATTTATTTTTTTAATTCTTACTTTAGTTATGTTTTGATTTTCCCTCTTAATATGTATGATAATATTAATTTGGTAGCACCTAAATTGACTATTAGGACTTAAAAATCAATACATATGTTAATATTTGATAAACATTTAAACTAATGTTTAATTTTTATTTCCAATTTCTTTACAGATTGAATTAACACCTTCCACTCTAGATTTACCATCACAAATTACTGAATTTTTGCTACCTTGTAAATATTCTAATTTAGAGAAATGTTTAATTCACAAAGAAGAAAAAAGAAATAGTAAATTAATGGGTCAAGAGGAGAATATATTTCTGAATGATTCCACACTTGGTGAAAACCGTGCAAGATCTGGTCAAGATATAACTGAGAAGAAACATGTACATTTGTTTGAAAAGGTGTGTGATTTTAAAGATTCTGCAAGTAAGCACAATAATATCAAGGAAGATCTTATCTATGCTCTACAAAGAAAGTACATGTGTAATATTTGCAATAAGGATTTTAATGAAAAGAGGAGTCTTAACAAACACCTTCTAGTTCATTCAGAACAAAGAAAGTATAAATGTGAGGTTTGTGGTAAGAGCTTCAAGGTGAAGTGTAATTTAAACAGTCACCTTCTTATTCATTCAGAACAAAGACAGTATAAGTGTGATGTTTGTGGTAAGAGATTCAAGGTGAAGACTGCCTTATACAATCACCTTCTTATTCACTCAGAACAAAGAAAGTATAAGTGTGATGTTTGTGATAAAAGCTTCAAGGTGAAGAGTAATTTAAACACTCACCTTCTTATTCATTCAGAACAAAGAACGTATAAGTGTAATTTTTGTGATAAGAGCTTCAAGATGAAGGGTAATTTAAACAGTCACCTTCATAGTCATTCACAACGAAGAAAATATAAGTGTAATGTTTGTGAAAAGAGCTTCAAGATGAATGGTAATTTAAACAGTCACCTCCTTATTCATTCAGAACAAAGAAAGTATAAGTGTAATGTTTGTGATAAGAGCTTCAAGGTGAATGGTAATTTAAACAGTCACCTCCTTATTCATTCAGAACAAAGAAAATATAAGTGTGATGTTTGTGGTAAGGGCTTCAAGTTGAATAGTAGTTTAAAAGGACACCTTCTTATTCATTCAGAACAAAGAAAGTATAAGTGTGATGTTTGTGAGAAGGGCTTTAAGGTGAATATTAGTTTAAAAAGACACCTTCTTATTCATTCAGAACAAAGAAAGTATAAGTGTGACGTTTGTGATAAGGGCTTCAAGGGGAATAGTAGTTTAAAAAGACATCTTCTTATTCATTCAGAACAAAGAAAGTATAAGTGTGATGTTTGTGAGAAGGGCTTCAAGGTGAATAGTAGTTTTAAAAGACACCTTCTTATTCATTCAAAACAAAGAAAGTAAGAGTGATATTTTGTAATAAGGTCTTCAAGCCAACCAGTCACTGTCTTATTTATTCATTACAGTGAAAGTTCAAGTGCTATTTGTGTGAAAAGGTTCCAATAATAGATTAATATTACCAACCACCTTTTTAAATTTCTTCATAAACAAGTAAATATATGTGTAATATTTGTATTAAGATTTTAATTTTAAGAGTAATTCTAATACCTCCATTATCATTAATTCTGGACAAAGAAAACAAAACAGGTAAATAAGGAAAGTAAATGTGTTTTTGCTATAGGTGATAAAAGATAAAATTAAAACCATCTCCACCATTTTTACTCCATCAGCTTTATTTAGGTGCAAAAATTAATTATACTGTCCTTCTCAGTAGTAAAAAAAAAACTGTTTGAACTCTGAAAACTAGTTCTATCTCAAACACAATTTTATAAGAACCTGTATGATTAATTCTGGAAAGATTAAGCAAAGTATGAAAAATGTTTCAATGTGAATAGTTTAAAAAAAATCTCAAGTGGAGATAAAATATGTTCGTTTTTCATGGTTAAAAGCTTGAAATATACTTTCATGTCAATTTCTTTAAATAACTCTATCAAAGTCAACAATCTTGGTACTTTATTCACATATATGTCTAAAATATAACTATGATTACACATCATAAATATATTTTATCACAGATTAGTTCATCTTTTCATAACTTGTGGGCCATAGCAAAGCTATATAATGTTGCAAACACATTGGGCCTTAAACAAAATAAAAAATATTTACAATAGTTATAAACAGGTAAAAGTATTTTCTTTTTTTCAAAATTAGACTTTGGAAAAGTTTACAAGTAAAATATAGTTTTATTATATCAAAATTGATATTGAGATTTTTGATTTTGTGCCATACTGATACTGATTTGGTCCCCTCTCATATATTAAAAAAAGTCATGGATGAAGTGCATTTTTCTTTAAGTATTGTATGTAAAATATCCTTTCAATATTTCATCTATGGAGAATCACGTGCTTTTCAGAAATAATGTCAAAGGATTGCAAAAGTCAACTCCGCAGTATTTACCAAAAAAGCAAGTGATGCTAGCGCCCTCTACCCAATAGGAAGCTAGCCTTCACAACACCTGTCGCCAGGATGCTTTTGATTAGTTGGTTTTGACACTGGTCACAAGAGGTTCAAGGGGCAAGGGTTAAGTTATATATAAGCCGCTTGTGCGTATGGATACACACAGTGCTGGTAGCATAAAGTCTAACAAAATAAATTATTAAGAGTCCCGGTAGCATAAATAAATCTAGTGATACAAATCATTTACAGTGAACACCATCACACAAGAACTTTGTAATCAAAGACAGTAATATTCAATACCGATAAAATACATAGTTGTAATATAGCAGAAAAACCATCAGTGGTTCAACTAAACTGTATCACATAAAATTATATCTTCAGTGCCAAAGATAAAATCAATTTAATAAATCATGTGCAACATTAAAGTTCTTATTTATTCAGTTAAAATATCACATAATAATTCCATATCGTAATAATTGCTGCTTGATCACGGAGCTATAAATACCAATTATCTCACAATACTACCGTACCGCTTTAATTAGTGCTCAATAACAGGGCAATTATCAGCTAACTAAACGGTACCATTTCAATCGGCGCCCATCGTCGATCCGTATCTTTATAACGGTATGTTTTTAATATCAAAAAAAGGGTTATGCCTTTTCCTATATGTTTATAAAATGTTTGTTGATTTAGGTTAGCCATAGTAAAACACGTGGTTTGAACAATACTAATTCATAGCAATACATACACAAGCAATAAATAAAAATTCAGTTCAAAAAAGATCATTAAATAAACCAATAAAACTGAAATCTAAAATAAAACGATCAAATGTATTAAATGTAAAGCTTGAGTTGATAATTAGTTTTGAATCTCTTTCATCAAAAATGGTATAATATGAGCAAATGTATCAATTATAATGTATAATTATGAATTAAAGGTAAACTGACCCAAGTTAGAATGTTATTAATCAAATAAACATTATTATTGATTCATCCTAAACTGAGACCCGAAGTAAACAATTCTCAAAAATCACTACGCGAAGGACCTACATGATTGGTTCAACACCAGTGCAATATTTTGAACAAGTATGACCATGTATATTCAGTACCATAGGTAAGTAAGTAAGTAAGTCACTATGAATTTTTGTATTTTTTAATGCTTTTAAATTTTCTGTCTTGTTTAACAAAGCTCGGACCACAATCAACTAACACCATAAATAGACGAAAAGCACTCAACACTTTTAACCATCACTTGACACTGCCGAGATGAGCTGTTGACTTACTGTTGGTGATTTGACATTAGCATGTGATAAGGACTGTACCACGGGTTCTTACAGCGTTGAGTCGGGTGTTTATTGGTATTCAAATAGCACTTGCAAAGTTTTAAGTATAATTTCTAAATCAAATGAAGGGATAATTCTATCTATAATAATTTTTATTCACACAAATACCTGACATAAGATCAAAGGTCAAACATATGACTCCTAAGAGCAAGGGATGGTAATCATTAAACATGATTCTCAAAATTATACTGAACTTAAAGCAAAGACGTGGCATGACACTTCCAAACCAAAGTATAACATTGAGCGCGAAAATCTATAAAACATGGAACAATGCCCCCTTGTACAGAAAAACGATGTGCTTTTTTCTAACAATAAGATAAGCAATACAAAATAGCACAATGCCCCCTTGAACTTAAAAGCGCTAATTACTAACAGTCAGATAAACATTTCAATGCCACAACGCCCCCTTAAATTGAAAACGTTATCTTACAATAACAACCTCACAATTTAGAATATCTTACCGTGAAGCACATACTAACAATAATTACCCATAGAGAGACCCCGATAGCCGCCCAGAACCAAGTGTATCATCATTTGAAACCTGCCAATATATGGGGTCAGAAATTCTCACTATAACCTAAAACATGCCCATAAAAAATAATCCATTCGTGAAGAGTATGTCAGGAAACAATGAGAACAAGGTAGGACAGATGTGCAAGAGAGAGAAAAGAATTAGTTATGGGATGTAGAACCAGACCCCCACTATATTACTTAGTCTGCTTTTAGCCACTGCTGCACTGGTATGCCCTCATTGCATGTACACACCATCATACAAAGTGGCCGATTTGAAATATTGACCATGGCTCGCGCGATCCAGGTCCACAAAACATTTAGTCAAATAGTGAGTAGAACTATAGTGTTTAGTCTTGAACACCACACCCACACTGAGAATATGACATTGAAACTAACACATATTTATAATGACAATTTTATTTGAGTGTTATAAATATCTAGTAATGGCTCTTATATAAA
>CABEEJ010001794.1:116252-127742 GCA_901482245.1 Timema douglasi | reverse complement strand
ATAACTTTTTTTTTTCAAAATATTAAAATATGCATTGTCACTTTCATGAGGTTTCAAATGTATCACGTCATAAGTCTAGTTACAATTGTGTGGAAAAGCCAGTAATTTTATGGTGGCTGTTATAATAGTTATAAACCACGTCTGCAAAGTCTGAAAGGAATATCTTTTATGCAATGCTAAAAAAAATTAAAACGTATTATACCTTCTGAAATATTTAAAGTAAAACACGAAAAAGTTGTCTTGTTGGAAACTTTTTTCTTTTGATTTTGCTTAGGTACATTATGTTTAATAAATTATAAAAAAAAGCTCAACTTTATTTTTGAAAAAAACTATGGGCCGATAGCACCCCCCATTTATGTGTGGTAGCATTTTGAAGTTGAAGGTGTAGTTCACTTTAAGCTCTGTCCGGTCTTGAAGAGCAGGGTAATGTTATACAGTTGTAGCGTTGAGAACTGAAGCGTTAGTTAATCCCATCCACATCAAAATTGATAATATTGGTTTCACAAAATACAAGGTCCAGCCACTTAAACATTCACTATATTCATCTTCGTTTGTAATTATAGTTTAATAAACAAGGTTTTATTGTACATGCCGAGGCAATGTTAAAAATTTGAGAATACATTTTATATGTAACTCCAAATTTTACTACACTATGCTTTTGAATTAAGAAACCAGCTACCTACAGAGGTCTAAGATTCTACACTCGCATTTACATTTTGCCACCGTTTTTAATAAGGCCCGGGTTCAAATCCTGGTCGAATTCACCGGCATTAATTAAACACTTTAGCACAGTCGGTAGAGCGTGAGCCAACTGAGATAGAGGTCTGTTATTGGGATGGTCTGAGATGTATCTTTGGTAAATTGTCGGCTATGGGACTGGATGTTGTGTTTTCTTAATATTAGGGTAGTTTGTGAGTCGTGTGTTGATATAATTAACGTGTTTGAAAAGTACATCCACCTAATACAAAATAATTATCTGAGGTTGATTTTAACAGGTTATTTTCCCATAGTTTCAGGAAAATACTGGTGAACATACTCTTAGCCACTTTACTCTGTTATATTATTGCTTTAAATCAGTGTAAGATGCTGAAAGTCTAAACACAGTCTTCAGGCGTAGCACTCGATGTAAAGCTAAATATAACCCTGCTGACTTCACACCAATGAATTATCCTTCTGATGACAGTCCTCTTGGAAAAGCAAAACACAGCTGTTTGACATCCATCCAAGAAGCCTCTCTCCAGTTGTGATCCATTATTCTTGTTTTACGGGTTACGGTCATTATTTTGGCGTGGGCCTACAGAGTGCTAAGAGTGTTTGGTGGCTTAATCGTCATTTGTATCAAACGTTTGTTCATATTATATTTTAATTTTTTCCTTATATTTTTAGTTATAATATATTTTACTTTATATCGGATGATCATTTTATATATTATTTACTATTGATTCATAGTGTTTAGTGTTAATTTTTTAAACTATTTATCATGGAAACGGTGACAAGAAAATTGCAATTACTCCTTAATACACCTGAAGGAACTGTTATCGTAATCGATAATGCAGCCTATCACAGCAGAAGGTGTGAAGCGATCCCGACCACATCATGGCGTGAAGCTCAAATAGCTGAGTGGCTTATCCATAAGAACATTGATGTTGATGACGAAATGTTGAAACGGTAAATGCTGTATTTGGTTTCGCAACACAAACACAAATTAGAAAAATACAAAATGGATGAGATGGCGAAGGCGGTGGATTGAAAAGTCATTCGTTTGCCTCCTTATCATTGTGAACTTAACCCCATAGAGATGGTGTGGGCTCAGGTAAAAACATTTATTAAAATGAACAATGCTAGTTTTAAGGTTAAAGATATGAAGTCCTTAATATCTGCCACGAATAAAAAGGTTTCTGTAGAAAACTCTTTCAATTATATAAATCACGTCAACAAAATTGAAAATGACATATGAGAAGCAGACGAGCTGCAAGATGACGAGGAGCAATTTTTAATAAGATTAACTTCATCATCTTCATTGTCCCCTGTGTCATCTCCTCCACCCATAAGTCCACCTACTCACTCTCAAAACTTTGAGCTACCTGGGCCATCCACTAAACACTACTTCACAATTGATGGAGTCACGCCCTTGTGTGGGGACAACAATGAATTTTTTTATTATTATTTAGCACCGCGTCTTACTACCCGTTCGGGTTATACGCTTTAAGTACTAATTATGCTTATGGATTAGGAATTGGGAAGGTTGAATTTGAGGAAGTGAACCCGCATTTGCGTGGAGGGAGAGTGGAAACCATTTAGGAAAAACCACCCCCAGTTCACCCGACCGAGATTCGAACCTCGATCTCCCCGTCCTCAGCAGCCGGGCTCAACACGACTAGCGCGTTAGCCAACTACGCCACCGAGGCGGGTATGACAACAATGAAGCATAAATGTATTTTTTTTAGGTTTAAACTAATATGGTATTTACTATACATGGAAAACTTAAATGTACTTTGAATAGATTTTAGAATCCTCCCTCCTTTATAATTACCAGTATTTTAATTTATAAAACTATTGTATATTAATTTTTTATTATTATAATTATTGAGTTTTAACTTTTACTATAGTAAAGATGAATTAGGTAGGCCTAATTGTTTATAAAAGTTCACACACATTCACATGCAAACAGGGAATATTTTTTTTATAAACCTATTTACTTGTGAAGATCATCTTTAAAAGGATTAGATCTCCAACCTATTCATTGTAGGTGACAGTGTACAGTGTATAATAAAAGTGGCATTAATATGTTAATAAACAGAATAATACACAATTCTTGACAGCCCAAACTTCAAATTGATTGCCATGGCAACTGCGCGCTCCATAAGACCTGTACTGCAGAGTAAGAGTGGAACGGACTATTTATAGTTGTTAATTGCTTTGTTATTACAACTTTTTTTTGTCCTGCTATCTTCGAATATCTAATGGAAGCAATCATCAATGCCCGGGGGATGGGGGAAACCCAATAGGACATACGCAGCAACGTCACACAAGGATATTTACAAGCATGTTCAAGGTCATATTGTGCTAAGGCCCCATGGTGGCTACTATACTATTCTTATGGGAGAAAGTGGTGCCGTACTGTCAATTCAACCACTACTGTCAGTGTGGGTTGAACCAGCGTTTTTCACTTTGTTCCGCTATAGTTATGGGGTCATCCATAAACTATGTAACGCTTTTTTCTTACCTTTCTAGCCCGCCCACTCCCTCCATGTAACACCATGTAGGCATTTAGCCGACCCCCCTCCCCCAACCAGTGTTACATAACTTTTATCGCCAAGAATGAATGTCATTTTCTCATGGGGGAGTTAAGTGATACTAAAGTAGGGATTCAGATTTAATAAATCTTAAAATCCATTTTAAATCCTGACTATAAATTATTTCGGATAGTAGTATTATTTATACAGACATTAAGACGTCGAGCTCTAATTCCTCAGGTTCATGAGGAAAAACCTATGCTATATTTATGTTATGGATATCAGGTTTGCGATTTGAATAATATAGCCAGACGGCACTATTATGTGCTGAGTAGGATGGCCCTTTTCTGTAGTGGCGTTACATGACGATGTTAAAGTGCTCACATTCGATGCTTGACGCTGGGGGAAGACATCTTTATTAATATTGTGTACTTTGTTTTATAGTCATAGTATCATCATGTTGAGAGCTATTTAAAAAATTATAGGCATACAACTTTTCTAAATTGTATTTTGGATTGATCTAAAACTACTTTAGTTTATTATCAATACCTAGACCCATGTTTCATTCTAACATTGATCCTGGATCTTGGCTTCACTCTCTAAAAAGACTATTTGACCAATGAAGTGGAGATCGGGGTTCGAACACCTGTCTGGTGTACTCAGCGTGGCTTTTCTTGAATGGTTTTATACTCTCTCTCCACGTTAATGTGGGTAGATTACCTCTAAAAGTTTACCTTCCTCATTTCTACTACATTAGATAAGTATAATAAAAAATAACTAGAATAACTACAATTTGACACTACCATCATACAAAATGTATACTCAAAAGGTAGAATTTTAATGAAAATATACCAGCATTTGCGTGGAAGGAGAGCGGGGAAGCATTTAGGAAAAGCAACTCTCAGTAGATTTGACTGCTAATCGAATCCCATCTCCCCAATATCGGCCATCTAGTCTACTTAAAGAATGATATTGTAGACAATGCGGCCACCGTAGTGGGTGAATAGTATTTGCATTTATATACATATACACTAATTTATCAGAAGGGAAAAGGTATAAGCTTTAATTCACCTACCTTTTGAAAATAATTAATGGTATTTGAACCCTTACTTTTCATAACATACTTCTGGTTTGTAGAAATAACACTATTGATGGACTCCTCAAACTTGCCTGGAGATAAATTCTGTACTTGCTTCTTTCCATTTCACTACATCTTTTTGAGACTTGCACTGTTTTTATTTGTCTGGATATCGCTTTCTATACGCAAGCAATGCACAAGTCTTCTCTTTTTGAAGACATTAATTTTGTTTTGTACAAACACAAGCGATTATTCACGGCCTATGTAAAAGAATGTGCAGTAGGAATCGAAATTATACTCAAACTCAACCATTCTTATAAATTAAGGCCGCTTCCACTGATAGCTTTTATCCAACTAAAAGAACGTGAGGGGGTCGGTAGATTGGACAAATTTAAACAATTGCCGTGATTATAAACAGGTCACTTCATGCGCATGAAAATATGTGTTCGAATGTTCGGAAGTTATCCGTAAGTATGTTTATCAAAGGTGAACACATGAACAATAATATTATTTTTGAACTTTAGAGTTTGAGTATAAGATCTGTGTTACGTAACGCGTTGATGTACCCCATCCTCCCCTCATGTAACTGCATGTAGACATTAGAGCTCCCCGCCCCCACTCAAATTGTTACGTGATTTATGGACGACCCCTATCTCATAGCTTCGTGGGAAAATTTTATAATATCCTTTATTTGTTTTTCACGATATAAAATAGCATATTTAGTAATAAGGATGAACATTTTTTTCAAATCTGAATAAAGTACGTTTGCCAAAAGCGCAGCCAAAACATGTGATTTTTTTCAGTTCACTTTATACTTGTAAAATCTAACCGTCTTTATCTAAATGCTCATAATATTAGTGTAAGAAAATGTATAAGGGTTCCAGATTTTATTTTATCTAGTGCAAGGACACCTTCGGCTTAAAAATATAGGGAACCACTGGGTTAAACTGTTGGTCGGTCGTTGGAATAATTGATTATATGACCACTATCACGTGGGTGTGTGATTTTAGGAATTAAATAAATAATAAAAATGAGTAAAATAAGGAAAAAATTGGCTCATCAACTCTTGTGATAGGTCTGGTCAAAGGCGGTGAAATGCAAGCACAACAGTTCAGTTGAAAGGAAAAACAATCGAGTTGTATATACAAATATTTTATTTCCTGTTGATAGTTTTTTTAATCACGTGATTCTTCTGTATGTATGTATGTATTTTAAAAGCCATCTAATAAGCAGAATCGCTTCGGTGGCAGTATGGTCTAAGGCGTCATCGTCGTGTTAGACTAGATTGTCGATGACAGAGATATCGGTTTGGGAGACGGGTTCAAATCCCGGTCGGTTATACTGAGTTTTTTTTTCCAAAATGGCTTTCAACTTTGTCTCACTCCACGCAAATGCGGGTATACTTCCTTTAAATTTAACCTTCAACCCCTCTAACTCATTAGCGTAACTAGTACATATGCATATATCCTAAACAGGTAGTTGGATTCGTTGTTTGAATTAAAACCTAACAACAATCATAGTAGATTGTAGTGCATGTGCAAGATAACTTGTGTCTCGACATTAAAAAGAATGGAAGTCATACAACCGCAATCCCTATCTCAAATCTCAAACCCCAAGCTCCCTCAAAACCATTATCGACATACTTCTCCTTAAAATCCCCACCCACACACTTTTCCCAACGTCTATCCCCACCAATCAATCAAACATATTGAATTGTCTCATCACAAAATGGTCTAAAAGATATTCTCGGCTGACGCAGTGGTGTCAGAACCTTATGAACGTCATATAAAATATCTCTTCACCCCGGACTCTTAAGGTGGCCGCTTCGGTAAGCAAGAAATTGCCACGCAGACGTTCAGCTCCGATCTAATATTTGATTCTACGATGTGTTATTTCAAAATATGGTTCATACCAAAATTAATTTTAAAGATTCCGGCAGGGCTCATTTTTCTTGACAACCCCATATTTTGAGTTTCATTAATATATATAAAAAATATGTGAATGTGACATAATCTCGGACCTAATTTCTGTTTCAACAACTTTTCGAGCAAAGTTGCGTAGCTATGAGACTATGATTGATGAAAAAGGGCTCTTGGATTTAGCCTTCCTCCTAACAAATACAGTAATTGTGTATAGGCTCACGAGTCAAAACAGAGAATTTTAAGATATTTGAGAACTTGTAGCGAGATAGGTTTCGCAGTTTTTCTTTCACAGTTTTCTTATTAACATGACAAAGGAGTGTTTTAGGTGAAGGGCAAAAGAGAATAAAAGCTTATATAGAATAGAGAAATAATTACAGAAAACTACAAAGGGCCATTGTAAGTCGTGAGGACTGACAGCGATTAATATTTTCTCGATGACCGAGGTGGCCTCGTGTCTTATAGGCTAGAAAGAAGAAGTAAAAAAGAAAGTGAAATCCACGTACCTACGTGAGCGATACCACGCAAGCGGGAAAAATGAGAACTAATTTTGAAGTAAAATTTATATCCATAAAGATTGATGAACTTAAAATCTCAACCTATTTATTTACATGTAGTGGGAACCTTACACTTTATTTAACCATTTATACTCGAGTGATTACTAATGAAAAATAATTTCATGGGTCCTAATATAGCTGATAGGTACCGAGTATGGCGGCACATGGGGGAACCTTGACCTCACTGACAAACCGGACGAGATGAGCCTGATATTTAGTCCTCGCGCTCACCGATGTGGGCCATTTTTTTTATTCGAGAGCATGGTGATTTCTTTAAATATTAATTTGATGATGGTATATAAGGGTCTAGGTTTATTGGGGCAGTCTGTACCATTTGCGAGGTTCTCAGCCCCCTCTACCCCTGCTCCCCTTAACGGCTGTGTGCTTTGTTATTTTAACCGTGAGGGTTGAATGACGTAATAGGCCTCACAAGTTTTCACGGAATTGCCTGTTCTTGTCAGTTGTTTACGTTATTACTGAGTGATATTTAGCATGTGTGGTGAGCGTAATTTTTGCCAGGATTTTGTTCTTTGATGGGGCTACATGATAGATAAATGGTTCGATACAATCGCACACACTTTCTCATATGGTGTATTATAGCATGGAAAAAATTGTTCAGAAATAGGGTTTCAAACCCATAATTTTGTTAATAAAAATAAACACTAAAACCCCTAAACTATTCCTAGGTACCATTTTAAACTAAATCCTTAAGGCCAATTTTGAATAAAAATATATATATATTCTTTTTGTCATAAGTGAAATACCCAGAAAAATAAACATGCATTATTGTTGATCATTTAAAATATTCCCCAATACCAAATTTGAACAAAATGGTAAGAAGTATTTAAAAAATTATACAAAAATCACTTTTAAATAAACTAACCTTAATCTTTTTAGAAAAAACAAACAAAAATAGTTATTTATAACTAAAAAACTTAAGATACCCAAATTTCCTCTCAAAAAACAAGTAATTTTTATTTGTAATGTCAAACACTCTCCAAATATATGTTCAAACAAAATCATTAGATCCATTTTCATAATATTTCAAATTTTCGAAAATTACTAATTAGTAAATTTCCCTTTAACTTATGCTTACCCAAAAACATCGTATGCATTGTTATTTGGGAGGTCAAACACCTCCTGGGTATCCATCTAAACAAAATAGTAATTTCAGAAAAACTTGCAATTGAAAAACTCTTCAGGTAAACTACCCTTAGTTTGAGGTCGAGGGTTAAAATATTTAAAAAATAAATGTTATGACACAATCGCTCTAACCTTATGATATTGTTTATTATAGCTTCGAATAAAATTTTCAAAAATAGGTTTTCAGAAAACTTCCCTTGAATAAATTTTACCTACTCATAAAAACATACACATCTTGTTAATCACAATGAAAATTCTTTATTTATAAACTTTAAACCAAACTGTTCAAATATTTTTTTAATAAATATCAAATTTTCGAAAATAAATTATGTGTAAGCGATCATAAAATGATTTGTAATCTAAAAAATAAAAACCTTTTTTATATATCATGAAAAAACTATTCCCAGAAACTCGTTTTTGAACTCAACCTTTAATGCCAATTTCGAAATATTTGGTATTTTTATAATTTATCGTAAGTAAACTACCCATTAATTAATCTATTCTATAAATATAAAAACACATAATTCATTATCACTTAAAATAGTCCTTCAATATTTATTTTAAATTAAATAGGCATATACATTTTCAAAAATTAGTCTTAAATAAACTATCCCAAAAATAAAGTACTGTATACATTATTATTTGGAAGATCAACTGCTCCATATATATAATTTTCAAACAAAATCATTAGAGCCATTTTTAAAATAGTTAAATTTAAAAAAATTGTTTTAAGCAAACCATCCTTTGTACAATTTTTTACCTCAAAAAAATAATTATAAAGTATTATTTGTCATGTCAAACACTCCCAATATACACATTTAAAACCGAATCATTAGGGCTATTATACACCCGTTTTGAACCAAATCTTTAAAACTATTTTTAACCAATTTCAAGTTTTTGAAAAATCAATCGCCATTAAATTACCCATAAATTAGTTTCCACCCCAAAACAATTATACATTGTTATTTGTCTTACATCACATCTCTAGATATACAAAAATTTTAAAGCTATATTTGAACTACTTCTAATTTTCAAAACTTTCCACCAATAAACCACCTTTCAACGAAATTTTTCCCAAAAACAATTATACATTGCTATTTGATGTCAACCAAATCCAAGATATTGATTTTAAACAAAATCGTTAAAACCATTTTCGAAACATCTGTAACTAAAAAAAATCACTCATCAGTAAATTATCCTTATTGAAGGGCTATTGTAAAAAAAAAGTTTAACATAGATCCCTATAAAATTTAAATATAACGTTTGAACAAAATCCATCAAACTGTTTCAGATATGTGGTCAGACATGCACACACAGATAATATTGCTCCAAGATTTATTATCTTTATAGTATTACACTTGACGTAATATTCGGATGGCATTGGATAACAGTATTCAAACTGAATCGGGAAACATAAACATTTAGCAGTCGCCTTTTTTTATTGGGGATATTTAACACATGCTTCCCAAACACTTAAATACCTCGATACTTGCAAACTGACATCACCAGGATAGTCACACCTAATAATACACACTTAACCGTAATCTCTAGATAATTACTAATTGGATACCAATCCACTTCGGTGGTCGAATGGTCTGGCTCTAGAGTGTCACTCTTGTAATAGACTATACTGCCGAGGATGGGGAGATCGGTGCTCGAATCCTGCTTGGGTGTAATGAGAGTGATTTCTCAAACGATTCTCCACTGTGTTTTTACGCAAAGGTGGGTACATTTACTCTAAATTCAACCTTTCTTATCCTTAACACATTTGCATTTGCATACAATCCCATGGACTCAAATAAGTTTCCTATAAACATGTGGTTGGGAGATACAGTCCTATTTTCATAAGTAGTGCCCTTATTTGGTAGCTAGAATTATTACTTAATCTATTTTAACGTATTCATACGTCATGTGTACTGATTTTCAGCTCTCATTATTGATATATTATTATCATCAATACCTATAAATACAACACTAATAATATAATAAAATGTTATCATTGTTGACTTGACTGTCGACAAAGTTTCTATCTTATAAAACTACTTCTCTATTCAAATCCTACTGTATATACTCGGCGATAAAGAAACTATGGTTACTCTTGGACTCGTCCTTTGTTCGCGGAGTAAAACTTGCATGCGTGCATGCAAAGGTTCAGCGACGATAACATTCTTGAAGCGTGCGCACCTTTCTCCGAACCCGTTCGCGGTGTGTGACACACCAAATATGAGGAAAATTTTAATGATGGGGGTACGAGACGCCGTTCTCATCAGTAGCTGAGCGCCGATGGACTTGTTCGCGCTATAAGGTAGCTGTGAAGATTCGTGTCCCTTGGTGTGATGACAATAGACAGAATAGACAAGCATTTCGCTCGTCCGGAGCATTAATTCAACCCCGCCCTCCCCCACACTTTCCCCCCCATCGGTAAGGAAAGTTTGATTTTTTTGGTCGCCACGTGTTCTCGGTCTCGGTGGCTTAGTAAGTTGGGTTATCTATCTACTGCGATGCAGAAGGAGCCAAGTTCCTCAGGCGATGGCGACAATCATTAGTGTTCGTGGGAATGTTTACAGCAAGTTCGCAACCGCTTTCTGACGCGTTTATTTATCAACCATTAGGTTTTTATCGAATGGTATAGTGTACACTCTGCCGCATCGGTGGCCGCATGGTCTAAAAGCGTCACAATCGCAATAAACTGATCTGCCGATGACGTGTGATCAAAGACTCGAATCCTGGTGGGTGAGCATTGAGTGCTATATTTTTAAAATTTTAAAAATTGTTTTCCACACACTCACCACACAAATGCAGGTACATTCTCTAAATTAAATCTTCCTCATCCCTAACATATTAGCGAAATTAGTACATAAGCGTATAACGCGAACGGTTAGTAGTAAGAAGTGTTGCTAAGAAAAGGTACGCCCCGGTTTTCCTGACAGGCAAGTTTTGCTTTGACAGATAACACTATAACCCAGATCTTAAGGTGGATATTCACTAACGCATTTTACTCCGAGAGAACAGAACACACCGAACGAGTGCGAACAAATTATATGTCCGAAAACTCCGAGAATATGGACCGTTTACTGGTGCTTACCTTGTTCCCGCCAATTACACCGCAAACGGGACAAGAACTGGAGCTCAGTTTCAAAATGGATTAGATAATGGCAGCAGATTATTTTGTTGTGCTGTTTGCAATAACAAAAAAGATGAAAAAGAGGTGCAGAAAAATGTGCACGAGGCAGCTGTTTTGTAGGCGGCGAAATATAGCACTCTTAATGGATTGGACGAAGGACGTTACGGAAATTTCACACGAATGTCATCTCAAGACTTTGAAACTTTGGTTAACCTTGTCGGCCATAAAATTGCGCAGGATGACACAAAGTTCATCTTGAGGGTTCCGTAGCACCGGGCTTTCTTCACATACACACACTTTTTCAGGCACTTAGGGGGCGTTTAAGCATTAAGCACATTTTTGGCCATTTTTAACACCTCCCCCCTTGTAGTGGGTTGGGCTATCTGCTTCGAAATTCAAGCAAAAATAAGTAAATGCCTAACTCTCCCCCCCC
>CABEEJ010001794.1:0-116104 GCA_901482245.1 Timema douglasi | reverse complement strand
CCCCCCTTCTTTTTCTTACGTAAAATTTGCCAACTTTTTCATTTGTTTACAGGAATAACCTTTCTTTTTTTCATGCAATTTTGCCTATAGCCTGAACAGGTATTATAACGCGATGATAAAAAAATGATTAAAAATTCATGCAATTTACAAATTTCTGGTAATTATTAAGATAGAGATGTAAATTAATATTGCGAAATAATTGACATAACACTTGTATACAATGAATTTAAATTTATTGAACATTTAAAATTAAAACAAGTTAGAGCATTATAAAGGTTAATTTGATCTTACTTTTAATGTAAGTTATAAAAAAGTGTTATTAGTAAATACATGAAGATTATATTTATAAAAACACCTAAGCGCCATTTAAACCGATGACCGAGGTCCTTGAATCCACGTCTCAACACTTTCAATTGTTATATTTCTATTGGGAGGGGGTGGGGAAGCTATGTCACTCAAGATTTGGCTTACTTCTATAGGTTTCTCCACTTCTTCCTAGTTTAGCCACTCAGCATCTTCATTGCTGCCCGAAGTTCAAGTGGCTTTCGATGCGCCCTCCCTCAATTTTTCTCGTCTTTCTCTGTCTTACATAAGCATTGAGCTGANCCCCCCCCCCCTTGCCGGCAAAACTAATCAAAGCTCGAACTCCCTCTCCCCCTAAGGTGCTTATGTAATACTTGAGCGCCCCCTTAGTCCAGTGGGTGGCGTTTATCTATAGTACTTATTTTTTAGCACCGCGTCTTGTTCAGGTTACACGCATATGTACTGATTACGCATTAGAGCTAAAGAGGAGGAGCGTTAAATATAGTGCGAGTGTACCTCATTTGCTTGGAGGGAGAGTGGAAACTATTTAGGAAAAACCGCCCTCAGTACAACCGATTGGAATTTGTATCCTGATCTCCCTATCATCGGTAGTCTAGTCCATTGTGAGACTGACGCCTTAGACCAAATGGTCACCAAAACAGGTCTTCCTACTTATTTTAGGGTTCTGAGTTCGATACCAGGCACAGCAGAAATACTTATTACTGATGTGACTGAGTATTTGTATGCTTAATGATTAAGTTAGTTTGAAAGTTGTGTGCTGATGAAATAACTTGGTTCAGAATATTTACCTTATCTCCCCCTGGACTAGTCTTGATATTATATAGGACATCAAACCACTTGTGGTTTTCTCATTCAACTTTTCCAATCACATTTTTTATAACGCAGAACCCCTCACCGTGCAAGGGGATAGAGGTGTCATTCTCGCCTTATCTGATAAGCCGGTGGGGGTTGAATTTCAAACAGGTGTATCGAGGTTTTTTTTCTAATTGGTTTCTTTATGCGTTTCATTAGTGTCCATATTCGAATTGCCCGGTTGGGGAACACAAGGAAAAAATACATAATTGGCCCCAAAATGTTTGCGTTAAATCAACATTACATCTGACACGTCATCGGATTATAGGATATTTAAATAATTTTTCTCCCAGCATAGGAAGCCGTCCTTAAATTACGTAAGAAGGTTGTATTTTTTGGGGACGTTTGGGGGGGGGATGTTTGAGTATTTTCATACGTTTTCCTTCCATCTTACCTAATATTTTTTTATCAATTTTTATGGCAAAACAAAATTTAGAAAAAAAATAATTGAAATGCCTAATTTTAATTTCACTTTAATTTATTACTTTTCACTATTTTGTAGAAATAATTGAAACACACAGATAGAATTCGTATTTTGACCAAGTTTTTAAAAATACACATGACAACTGACCTTTCGTCTGAATAATAATTATTATTATTTTGATCATTATTATTGCTATATAAGAAATATTATAATAAAGGAAGAAAAATTGTTTGAATGAAAAATATATAATAGTATAATTTACTGCAGTTTCTGGTTCTGTGATTTTTTACCCTTAAATGGTTTACCACTTTCCCTCCACGAAATTGCGGGTATATTTACTCTAAATCATACCGTCCTCATTTCAATCTCATTAGTGTAAATATGCGGATATGTCGAACGGATAGTAAAACGCCACACACACGTGCGCGCGCACACATGGGAGCTCGCACTGTGTTGCGCCGTTTTAATTGAACTGCAACTTGTTCGGGCGCTATGTTGGGCGGGTAGGATAACCTCTCCCATTTACCGATGTTTCAAAACAATTTGTTAGGTCTGGTTCTTAAGTATAAGCTTTTTTTACTGATGTTTTCTTTCCTCTCTAAAATAAAAAAATAACATTATAACTACAAATAAGACAAATATTTATGTCCGAAACAGACAAAAATTGTATAGATCGTTAAAAGAAGAATAGTGGCATATCATATGTCGACCTCGTGGCTCTTGGGGTAAAGTGCTCGCCTCAGGACCCGATGTACGTGGGTTCAAACCCAGCCGAGATTGACGGATTTTTATTGAGCGATAAGAATCCATAGCACAACTTCCCTCGTAGGGGAAATAAAACCGTTGGTCCCATAAAAGATCCCTGCAAGGCGTGGGAAAATACTATTTCGGCAAAATCGGATGACCCTTTCGCGCTCGTTTATAGAAATTCAGTGTGGAAAGCAACGGGGAACCACTACACTTCCTGAAATCCTCTAGTACATGGGATTTTTACCATAGAGTGCAGGCAGCACTAATCAGCTGAAGGGCAGCTCCAGATTGATTTAAATTTCATCAAACCAACCTTCGACTTAAGAAGAAGGAAATCATATTTCACATATGCAACAATATACCTACTTTTGGGACATGTTGGCTGAAATTGTTTGGATTAAGCGCAGATTTTTCAAAAGCGAAATGAAGCTCAGACGCTGTATGAAAATAAAATCACTAACATTTTAAACTGCTTTTAGAGGTTGTCTGTAATTATTCCACCCATCACAACTTAACCTACCCATCATATGGTTGACGTGTTTATGTTTAAGTAGGATTGGATTAGCTTATAACAAAACTTAAAACACGAAATTGATTTAGTGCTAAACGCATTTTGTTTTATTTTCCTCTCGGTTTCATTTTGCTCGTTATCAAATAGTTCACTCACTATTAACGGTTGGTTAACTTATGGAAAATTCTTACGAGCCCACTGAATAGATTTATTGGTCGAAATTAAAATATTTTTGTTGAAGGATTACTGTGTTAGTGTTTTACAATCAAAATTAGCAACGTGCATATTGGCCGACATACGTGGGTGAACTTTAACCCGAGATAGTAAGTCGGAAGCAATCCGGACATTATCAAGAAGGTATTCTATTTTAGAAATAGTTAACAAAATGTTCATTCGTTTAGAACCTACATTTTTGTTTTGAGCGGTATTTTTGTTGAGAAGATTATTTATTTTGCACCTCGTGTTACTACTTCCCATTTGGATTACACGCTGAAGTACTAATTACACCAATGGGCTAGGAATTGGGAAGGTTGAATATAGAGGAAATGAACCTGCATTTACGCGGAGGGAGAGTGGAAATCCTTCTAGGAAAACCACCACCCAGTTCACTCGAGTGAGATTCGAGCCTCAAATCTCGGCAGTCTAGCTCAAATCGAAACTACTGCGTTAGCTAACTACGCCACGGAGGCGGATCATTTTATTTTTAACATTTAGTGTGCTACCGACAGTTTTGTAGAAGAAAAAAATGTTTGAAGCGAACAACATCCATAAAAACATCCACCAATAACTTCAAACCTGCTTTGGTGGCCGCGTGGTCTAAGGCGTCACTTTCGTGCTTGACTAGACTGCCGATGATGGAAATAAACCTTTTCATAAATAACCCCAGATTTCTCGACGTCGACAAGACCGTTAGCCAAACTGTTTAAAACCCTAATTCAACACTTATAAAGATTCTCAGTAAACCCCGTTGTAAACTTCAGAGTTCATGCTCATCATTGATCACGATGCCTCAGACCTCGGAGGTGGGAATGCCACTAAAAGATTTAATAATGTAATTAATACGTTGATATATATAAAACACACGGGTTCATGCGATATATATATATAAACACGGGTTCATGCGGTTCATCTTTTATGTCTCGTAGGACCTCGGTTAATTTTTTTTTCCTGGTTCTTTTAGCTTGGGGAAACCCCGGCCTCTTTTCATTCATCCTTCGTCTAATTTCGCGACAGTTGTTGCGTGACAACTATTAATAAACACAAAACTCATCCGTACTAATTCTTAAAAGTCATCCCCGTCCTTGTCCATCTCCACGTGTAGCCAGCATGAGACCACGTGGAGCGGGGATTGCCGACAAGACCCGAAGCTGTCTTGTCATCGAGTTGGCCGTCTGATTATAGTAAAAGGGGGGGGGAGGGACTTGTTCTATCTAATCTCTTCAGTCTCTCATCCCGGCCCTTGCCGAGAGGTACGAACGGCGGAGAGTATAGAGTTTACGATATTTTTGTGCGATCTGCCTTGTGCGGGAGTGTTCCTTCGTTTGTTTTGTATCAGGTGTTATAGAGACGGTTGTCAGAAACTGAAAAGCCAAAATCACAGTGAGTAGCCCTCAACTTTTCTTACTTACCTGAAAGAGTAAAAATAGCCCCAGGGGTGTTATGTAAATTATTTCGTTGGATTAAGAGGGGGATAACCTATCCTTTGAAAGTCAGTTCTCAGACACTTCTTTATAAACTAATGATTGATAATGAATAAAGATACAGATATATTTTTTAGTATTTTGCAATGAAAACACGTTATTTTAATTATATGTTCGTCAATTTTTATATAAAAAATTGAGGGAGAGGCTAAACTCTTACATAGCCTTGACGTGAGCTATTAGACGAGAGTACCTAAGATTGTCACAAATAGAAGGCAATGCATTTGTCAACTGGTTCGGTCTTTCATTGAAATTCATTATGGTCAAAGCATACACGAATTTGAAGTTTCCTAGCTCTCAGATATGATCATTCGTAATCAAATTGAGGTATGGTCTGGTTTGCCAGTGATGGGGAGGTCAGGCAGCAAATCCTGCCCGGTTATGTGTCTACAAAGAGGTTTTTTTTTAATGTTTCCCACTGTAGCTCCACGCAAATGTGTTTACAATGTGTCTAAATTTTACCTCACTATTTCCTATACCCTATTAGTGGATTTAAACGGGCATAGATCGGACAAGTACACAATAGAAAAAACGATAGTATTAATACCTGGTGCTAAGAATAAATATATAATAAAGTGATAGCCTATTGTTTCTTCTCGAATCTATACCATGCCAGAATTGTGAATATGCGTTAAATTACAAAATTAATAATTAAATATTATAAATATTAATTAATAAAATTCACTGAATACAAAACCGTCGAAAGTAATTTAGTCGAAAATTAATTTTAAGCTTTTAGGCGAGAAATTGCCGCATAGACGTTAAGTTCAGCTCTAGCGCAATATTTAATTTAATTATATAATGCGTTATTTCAAAACAGAGTTCACACCAAAAATAAGGTGACATATATTAAGTATTCAGGCAGGGCTCTTTTCCCTTAAAACCCTGTGTATTTAATTGTATTAATAGAAATGTGGGAAAATGTTACATTAGCTCATTTTCAACGACTTTTTAAGCATATTTGCGGAGCTATGAGACTATACTTGGTGAAAAAGGGCTCTAGATTTAGTCTTCCTCTAACAAATACAGTGATTTTTTTTGACAGGCTCAAAATAGAAAATTTTAATTTTAATTTTATATAAGAAGTTTCGTGATTTTCTTTCCCTTAATGACATGGCAAAGGTTGGTTGTAGGTAAAAGGCGAAAGGTAGTACATGCTTAGACAGAATAAAGTAGTAGTTCCATAAAAATACACAAACCATTGTATTTTAAGCCGTTTTGCCTGGCAGCGATTGATACTTTCTCGCTGACCGAAGCGGCCGCCAAGTAAACAAACTTGCGTGAGGACTCATATTTACCAAATAAAATACAGTCGTATTTAGCCTAATATATATTTATTCGCTACGTTTTTACATTTTCAGTTTAAAACTTTACCTTTGACATTTTCCTTTGAAATCTTTTGGCACAAATCCCGGGATGGAGAGGTTGGGGGTGGGGTGGTGACGAAGTTTGTCTTCATGTGCTGAGAGAACTGCCGAGGTACTGTCTGGGAAATTTGTCCTTTCTCTGACATTTCAAAAAAGAGTTCTATATTCGTTCGACTGGCAAATATGTTACACCAAATTAACAAGTAAATTTAAATATATCGATTTTTGCTCAAGTGACAGCACATTCTCGACGTTGATTATTTATTGAACTCTCTTTTTGGGTAATTTTGCATCTGTCATAAACGGCTAAAGTTGCCGTGAGCCAGCAATAAGAGTGATTCGGAGTTCACCATTAGTACACTTCTAGGGGCTTATACCTTAGTTCTTTAAATACATGGAAACGGTACCAATTAAACAAAAACCGAACCCATGTATTTTATATCGAATTGCTTGGGAATGATTGTGCTGGCTTAAGACACTTTGAAATTATGGTAGGATTTTGGTAGAAAGAACTTTTAGAAAATATAACTCTTTTTTTCAGTCACTAATGATAACATTTTATTATTTTATTTTATAGGTATTGTATCAAAATTAACAGCTGCGGATCATATGACTTGACATATAAAAATATGAAAGTAGCTAAATTAATTTTTCTAGCTGTCGGATAAGGGTATTCATATGAAAAATTGTATTGTATATAAAATACATGGTAGGGATATTTTCAAAATTTCCTTTAACTACGCATACATGCATGCATACGTTAAGCTATTTAATCTGCATTTCTCTTTTGAATCCAATAAAATAAATAAAAGCGTTGAATGTTTTCAAAGTTGACTGCAATAAATGTGTTTGTATTTCATAAAACACCCATCTTACTGCTTCCTTATTATAGTTAAGGTTTGATTTAGAGTACACTTGTATGTAAAATGTTCGATGAAAATTGAGCGATAATGATTCACCTACTAACCATCTCCCGCGTATCGTGATAATTAACAACTCTTGTTCCCTACGCTCGACAAACAATGTCTTTCCATGCTTCATTCCCTGGTGACATAATAACAATTTGTCAGTGAACCGTTACACGGCCGCACGGGGAAAGTGTGACGTCCTAAAGTAGCCGCACGCTAGGCTCAAACAGTTCCATTGCCAGATCACAGATTAGGACGTAAACTACCCGCTTCGGGTGCCGAACGGTCTTAGACGTCAGTCACTCTCGTGTTAGACTGGTATAATGATGACGAGATTGAGGTTCATATCCCGGTCGGGTCTACAGAGTTTTTTTTTTATCTAAATGGTTTCATACTCCCCTTCAACGCAAATGCGGTTAACTTACCTTTAAAATGCTTCCTTACTCATTATATATAGTAGGCCTAATTATTATGTATTCGTATAACGTTTAACAGTTAGTAAGACACGTTGATAAAAAAACTGTCACTTTTAACAGATGGTATTGTTTGTCATACGCGTAACCCTGGTAAATATCAGTTATTTTAAGTCCGACAACTTGGCTGACTCGGTAGCAGGTCTGTCTACTGAGCAAAGTGTCCCGGGTTAGATTCCTGGCATGGCCGGAAAATATATCAAAGGTGAAATGTGAACTTCCTCTTTTCACAGTGATGGATTAACGGCGGGTGGGGCTGGGTGCTGTCTCTGTTCTAGATTTAAGTTAGTTTGTAAGTCGCGTGCTGATATAATCAGTCGGTCGGTTCATAAAGCGCACGTTAAATACTTCAAATAAATGAAATACAAAAACCTTAATCTTTTTCGGCTAGTCTTTGTACCTGGGTGAAAGATCGACCTCACCAAATGTCTTGTGTGTTTAAAACGCAGGGTTTGTGGTAAATATCAACGACATTCCATACGTTTTGTGATTTTTATACAATTATGCAGCTCAAGACTATTTTTTTAGAGTCAACCATTTCTTATGACATCGGGAACCCTGTCACAATAAAGTCCATACATTCACCGACTAACGTAAGCTAGGTGGTACTATAGGCTTATAGTAAAATTCTGTTAGAAAGGAACTATAAAAATATTTTTTTGTGTCAAAATTGACAACCTGTTTCTATATTATCATTATAATTTCAAAGTGACAGTTGCGGATCACATGATTTTTTGAAAATTGTTTGAGTAACTTTAATAACTATTAAAAAAAAGTCTCTATAATGGACTGTATATATAAAGTTCGTTCACGGTAGGAGTTTACCTCTGAAAGGCCTTTTTCCCTAACAGAAATCTATTATACAGTAGAATATTGGTAGGAAAAAAGACCTTTCAGAGGTAAACTCCTACCGTGAATGAAGTATAGGCCCCATAGTCAGACTTAGTGCGTCTCAAGTCCGGTGCTCCAAATACGAGACTACACCTACCTAGACCAGAATGGAATGGACCAGTTTAATATACGAAACTGGTCTACTCCATTCTGGTCTAGGTAGGTGTAGTCTTGTATTTGGTTACGAGCAGCATTTTTTTAGAACCGCGTTTTACTACCCTTTCTGATTCGGGTGTTACACTTATACACCAATCACGCTTATGGGTCAGTAATGAGGAAGGTTTAATTTAGAGGGAGTGTACCCGTATTTGCGTGGAGCGAGAGAAAGAGAGTGGGAAACCATTTAGGAAAAATTTGTACACATTACTAGGATCGAACCACGATCTCACCATCATCGGCAGTCAAGTATATTGCTAAAGGTGTGCCTTAGACCATGCGGCCACCGAAGCTGGTAGAGATGCACTTGAGGCGCACTTACTATGAAACTGGCCATAAGCTCTAAATGGCTCTTCCTATCGTGATCCGAAAATACCTTTGTGACTGACTGCAGGCAGGGTAGGTTCAAACCGTTTCAGAGCCAGCGCGTCATTTCCAATATTTATTTAAATTAATACACGTTTACTTGAGATTTATTGTAACATATTGGAATGATATACTTTCTAAGTAGTTTTACAAACACTATTTTATTAAACTATTCTGCATACATAAGGTTTTTATCAAACGTCTCGATTTAAAAAAAAATCTAGATCTTAAAATGAGGTACAGTAGCCCCGTGGCTTATTTGGTGCTGACTGACAGCTCACAGCTGACTTCTGACAGTCAACATTTAGTTATATACCTACATTTTGACCGTCTGAAGTGACAGCTGCTTAACACATGTTATTGCAGATCATTTGGTTCAGCGTAGGGATACATAATTTGGTCTAGTAACTTTTCAAAGCTTTTAGCTGTCGGCTGTGAGGTGTCAGGCAGCACGGGGCTACTGTATATACGCCGAGACAGATAAAAGAGCTTATTAGCCGCACAATTGTTTACACTTAATACGATACACACTAACCAGGCGGCCCCTTTGGGTTAGTTTGTAAGTCGTGTTGAGATGTGACCCTGTGCCCATAAAGTGCACGTTAATTCTCTTAAGTGTTGTTTATGTTAATTACCGACAGAAGCGTGTCCTTTGTTGCATCTGACCACGACATAACACAACATGACGGGAAACAAGGTGAAACTTTCATCATCTCTCATGTTTCTTTCTTCCTTTTGTGAATGGAACATAGTGAGACCAGAAGGCATATAAGAACTGCCAACATCACACACATTTGACCCGTATAAGGAGGGATTTTAATCTATTCCGTCTTGTTGCATTGAAGGTGTCGAAAGGTGTCCTATAAAATACATCTTTCTGACCCTGTTACCTTAGGTTAAATCTCGTCGGTAGTCCTTCTCACTTCGCGTATAGCACCTATCATAGGTAATACAGCTTGAACCAGACGTTGCCAACCACAAAACAACATCCTTCCTAACCGTCCTTTTTTAAAAATGCTATAGTTAGATTGCTAAGTGACCATGACCAATTACAATGGTTGAATGGTGTACTGGTGACCTGGTGGTCTAGGGGTAAGGTGTCAGACTTCTATGCTGGCGTCCGGGGTTCAATCCTCGGTCCCGGTAAAGATTTATCTGATTACCAAACCCTTCCTTCACCTCTGACAAGACATCTTGTGAATGTGGGGAATGCCAGGCCTCCACCGTGGTTCGGATTCCACGTTAAACTGTAGGTCCTCCATTTCATCTCACAATCATGCTATTATTACACATTAGTGTAAGTGCGTATAACCCGAACGGGTAGTAAGACGCGGTGATAATAATAATAATAATAATAATGGTGTACTAAACTGCTGATCACGAGGAAATTGGGCTTTGAATGACGTTTGGGTGTACTGAGAGTGGTTTTTATCAGATGGTTTCATATTCTTATCTCCTCGCAAATGTGGATACACTTCCTCTAAATTCAACCTTTCTCATACATATCTCGTTAGAACAATTATTTCACGTCTAACAAATTAACTTAGCCTAGGATAGTACATTAATCATTATTCAAGTATCAGAAGGAATGTTAGTATTTTAATGATAGCACGTAAGCCTCGGGTCGGGGTCCTTGGGGTAAAAGAGCTTGCTTCAAGACCCAATGTTCGTGAGTTCAAATCCTGCCGGGGTCGACGGATTTTTCTTGATCGATAAAAAAATCCGTTGCACAACTTCCTTTGGAGGGGAAGTATAGCCGCCGGTCTCATGTTAATTTTGGCATGTAAAAGAATCCTGGTACATATGCGAAATTATATTCCCCGGAAAAATTGATAGGCCCCTTTCCCTCTCGCTCATAGAAATTCTCGTGTGCTGATATAAGCATTTGAATTAAAAAGTGCACTTTAAATACCTCACTTAAATAAAATTAAAAAAACAAATAGGCCTACTAGTAGGATTGTGCTAAGAAGGGACGTTTATAAAATACAAACATGCTGAAGGTAAACATTGATATTTACCTTATTATTGGTTATTTGAAAAACATTTGAATATTTAATAAGGAACGTTTATACAATTAAACTCAACTTTTAATCAAGTTCGGTTGTACTAGTTATATTAATTTAGCACGAAAGACATAAATATGTAATTGCAGAATAATAATATAAATGCACAATATTTGATTAATATTTTAAGAGATTGGTAATAACATTTACAAGTTATAACACATTAATATAAAAAATCTTAAAATTTAACAAATCTCTAAAAATTTCAATACATTTACAAAATTTGTAGGCTTTTGAGTAAATTACATTTAAAACGGTTTTTTTTAAAGTCACAAAGGTTGATGTTATCATGCATATATTTCAAACTTCACTAAAAGTTGAGTTTTATTGTATAAATAATCTTATTATGAGTGTTATTCTACATATTATTTCTTACAAGTGAGAGATATACATCACCTTATTTTACGTAACTTGTATAAGAAAAATAGTTTCTTCCTAACTAAATTGGACTAGATTATTTTGGGCACTGTTCGGATTTAACTAGGGTCCCGACGGTAGCTGTATATCGCCGCGTCTTGGCAATAAATGAATCACGAGGGCCCGTTGGTTGGAAGAGCCCCAAGAAAGTTCTTCACTCGACCAATGCGTACCAGTTGGGATTTCCCGCGTTTCTTAGCATGCGACCTCGATTGCCGCTCGGAAGAGTATTTATTTACTTCCCCTCAGTTCACAACTTTCCATCAACACTCGGATGGATTTTAAACTGTTGCTGCGAGAAAGAAGAAACAGTTTAAGACCCATTCTTACTTACCATCCACTCTTACTCGCAGCGGTAGCTACACGGGCTAGATATCAGGCTCTTGTAGTCTGGTTTACCGGTGATAGAGAGGTCGAGGTTCTAATCCCGGTCGAATGTACTGGGAGGGGTTTTTACTAAATGGTTACCCACACTCACCATGCATATGTGGATACACTTCTTCGAAATTCTATCTCTTCAATCCCTGCCCAAGATGCGCACAACGATGCAGGAATAATCTTACCCGCATCGGTGGGCACGTGGGCTAATTGTCTGGCTCATCTAGTGGGTGTTTCTGGTTACAGAAAGCGTTAAGCTTAAATCGAAGATGGTCGTACTAAATGGTTTACATAGCTCCATGGAAATGCTGATACATTTCCTCTAAGCGTTATATTTTCTTCTCCTCGCGACTTCACGTAGACTGTTACGTTACTTTTCTCGGGTTCTCTTTTCATGTCAGTACGTTGTTCGCTATGGGATTAATAATGACGTGTAACCTTAGTTTTGCACAATTTGAGCATCAGGACTATTTTATAATGAAAACATAGGTTTATAAATTATGTTTGATTTATTCAAACGGAATGACACTCGATTATTCAGAAATGATTTACAGTAGGAAATAAAATGTTTTTAACACGTGGCAGCTTTAAAGTTTGAAATTTGGATGTTTATGCGTCGCGGACTTTACCTACAGTGGAGATGCCGGCCAAGTGAAGTTGGAAGAGCCCAGACAAGAAGGCTTCTAGAATCTTCCAATTTTATGAGACTCCACCATTATTTCGTCAGCTTTTAGAAACAAGAAAATTGGGGGGATGGGGTGGGGTGGGGGGGGAACGCACCATTATAGTGGCTTGTGGGAACTTTTCATTTGGAAGATCACGAAAGGAAAAAATCTTTAAATTACAGAACATAGAAAAAAAAGTTAGTGGAAAAATCAGTCTCACTAGATCCAACTGACTTTGAACTCTTCCAACGGCCAATTTCGCTGGTAGATGATTCACTTATCTTCTTTGAATTGTAGACCTCGCTATACAGATGAGTCATTTATTTTTCTTGAGTTTTTGTTTAATCCTTTATATAACGTTCTCTTTAGTATGCGACTTTTTTTTTTCCAACAATAAATCGCGACTGATCGGTTGGATTTTATTTCCTTGTTTTTGGATAAAGTCAAAATAATATTGACCAAGAATATCACGTATTAAGACCACGGAATAAAACTTTTGTTCTCCAACAATAATGATTGTGTAAAATGTAGGTTTATCTCTGAAACGGCGCGTCAACAAGGACGCTGAATACATCTTTGTCCTCAGCCATGGGCAGGAGCGTTGAGGAGTTGAAATGTAGTTATGTTAAGATCAAAGAATAGGTGAGGTACGTCGGTACGACTGATTTGAAGTTAACACAAAAGTGTAACCACTAAAATTTTCATTGTATCTATAACGTGTACACTTTTTTTTTTTCACCGCGTCTCGAATTCCGTCCTTGCTATCCGCTATTTATTACTTTAATCCGTTAGAGGTAAAAGAAAATCGAATCTAGAGTAAATATACTCGCATTTGTGTAAAGGGAAACTGTAAAACCATCGAAAAAAAAACCTCAGTACACCCTATTGCGATTCGAATCCCGCAAAATTTGGATATGACTTTTTCTTCTAATTTAAAAAGTTTCTGTTCAAACACCACTGTGCTCATGACAGATATTCAAGAACTGTTGAGATTACTATACGTAGAAAATTAAACTAAATAAAAACTGGAAAAGGACTCTTAAAACTGCTTAAGTTGGGGATTTAGTGAACGTGAGTTAAGGGCAGTATTTTTGCAATATTTTTTATAGCAAAACAGGTTTTTACAAAAAAAATCTATTAGAAACATAGAGCTTCATTTTCTTTACATAGTGACCTCAACATTTCTTGAATATGTCATGATATTAGAGAAGAAACTTTTTAACTGAAGAGAAAATGTCACTAAATTCCGAGACACCCTAACAGATATTCAACTAATGTTCAGGTCACCATGTGACGATAATTAAGCTCTATGTTTCTATTTTATAAATATTTTGACAAAAAAAATTGCAATAAAATATTCAAAAACCCTATCCTTTTCTCGCATTCCCTACATCCCCACCTTAACGTGAATCTTCTTAACCAGCTTATATCATTATATGACTTTAAAAAAATGGTACGGAACTCCGCACGGGCTTTCTCTCTCTCTTGTGTTTGAAAATGGAGATGTTACTCAAAACTCGTCATATTATATGTGAAACGAAATAATATACACTAGCAAACCCAAGCGTAAATTGCACTATACTCACGTAAAACTTGTTTTTGAGTCCCGGTTTTAAATTTTATAATTTTGTTTTTAAAGAATTAATGTCCTCATTTGTATGTTTGGACCGATAAAAAGAGATAATTTTGGGTCCACAAGGGTCAACACTTCCTATTAAAATTTCAATTTGCTGTTAGAATTTTCGACATATTATTAGGTGTTGCAAATCTTCATGCCATCGCATTGCTATTAAATTCCTCATTTATAAATTTTGACCAATAAAAAATGTAAATATTGACTATTGAGTCTAAAATGGATATAGATCATTGTGTTAATAACATTTCTCCTAAGAGGTTTAAGGAAAAACAACAGAAACTTTGAGAGTCTTACTTATATTTAATTACTCTATGGCATTGGAGGATTATTGCGTTAAAACTTAAGTAGTATCTCTTTACAATTAAAGCTCACAAAATTGTATTAATATATTTGCCAATATCTCAGAAACCGTTGGATTAGTAAAAATATATTTCATATAAAAGTTTTTTAATAGTACTACAGTTTTGTAATGAAAATTTATTTAGTATCTAAAATAGTTGCGGAGATACGTAAATTTCTGCTTCTGTAAAGTACCCTGAAATTCATTTTCATGGTAAAATTAAAATATCCAGTTTATTTATAATCTTAATCAACACCCAGATACGAATTTTAATTAAAATCGCTAATCGATTTTCTCTCTTTTCGCCCTTTCTTAAACTATTCTTAATTTCAAGTTTAAACAGACAAACGTCATTGCAAATACCACTTTTTAGGGTTTGGGGGGATTTGAGACGTCGACATCCATCAACATTACAGGTTAGATTTTCTTTAGCGGTCGCAATACTTTTACCTTTTGTGTTCGAAAAGTTAAAAAATATATATATTTACGTATAGCTTGAAAGTTATTGCTTTTATAAAAATATGCTTCTTATAAAATATTTGTATTATAAAGAGACCTACATATTTGTAACGATACGTAATTTCATATCTCAAATAGTTTAGGAGATATTATATAAAAATATAATTTACGCATCAGACCGGAGCCCTTAGTCATTTTGCCGAAATATTGAGAGAAGCCATTTTGTTTGGAATATTTATAAATGTTTAGAAATGAAATTTAATCATAATCGACCTTTTCTCTTTTGCCCTTCAGTAAACTACCCTTAATTTTAGGGTTAGATATGCAATTCCAAAAACTCCTCGGGGCAACCCTATAAAAGCCCTAGATACCAAGTTTTAGCCCGATTGGTAAAATAGTTTAGGCTCTAGTTGGAGGTACAGACAGACAGACAGAAGGAAAGTCAAAAACAACTTTTTTGGAATCGGGGGGTCATGAAACGTCAATATTCATCAAAATCTTGAGTTCGATTTGGTTGACGACCACAATACTTTCTATACCTGTAAGATAGCGAGAAAAAACAACTTGATACTATAACAGGTTTATCAAACAATCACTGGTAAAGATGTAGCCCCCAGTTCACTAATGAAACCATTTTCGGTTGTTAAGGGAATTGAGCTTGGGACCCTTAAGATGGAGGGATATAGGGAAGAGCGAAAATAGACCAGTATTTTGCAATTTTTATACGATTTATTTAAAAAAAAAAATCAAATATTGTTCCATTAGGAATATAAACATTTTTTTTTAAATGGTGGTATCAACAGTTGTTGATGGGTGTTCTGGAATTTAATGACTACTTTTTCTCTTAATTTAAAAAGTTTGTCATCCAAAGCCGCTATGCTCATGACAGGTACACAAAAACTGTTGATATTAGGTACCACATGAAAAACATTAAACTCAATGTGTCTACTGTAGGAATATTTTATTTATTTTGGCACAAAAAAAAATTGTTTGTAATAAAAACTGCAAAATACACTGGTCTTTTCCCGCGTTCCCTACACTCTCACCTGATCTTGGTAGCCAGTCGTAACCAAACTATTCTTACGAATATTATAATGAATCGCGTTTAAGGAAATATTAACTATACTAAAACATAATTTTACTTCTCAAATATCTAGCACTCGTTAGTAAAAACTTCTTATAAACTCGCCGTGCAGACGTAATATAATACTGATTCTATTAATTTGTCATAAGCTCTATTGAACTTCGCACTCAACATTGCCCCAGCTGATGGCATACAGTATATTCTACCGGATACTCTTTTATCGTCCTTAAGATTATTTGCGATTCAGAAACTACTTACAAAAATAAAAATGTGACGACTCGCATTTTTTTAAATCATTGTTCATTGGTAGTTGATCTCCCCCCTAATCTATAAACTCTCCGGTTTAAGTTTTGTAATCATCCTGCCCACAGATGCTGCACGATACCATAACGATATTCTATTTTCTCTCCGCCAAATGCGGGTGCATATTCTGTTAATTCTACTTTACCCATCTCTAACCCACAAGATTAATTATTATCCGTAAAGCCTGGACGGGTAGTAAGACGCAGTGGAAATAAAAGAACCCATAAACACATTTTTCGTCGAACATAAAAAAGGACCACCCGCTGGTCTAAGGCGTAAGGTCTAACGCAACAGACAGGACTGCAGGTGGCGGGAATAAAGGCGTTTGAATACCGGTCAACTGTACTGAGGTTGATTTGTTTTCCCCACTCTCCCTCATTCAACCTTCCTCATCCCAAGCACATTATCGTAATAAATACATACCTATGCTTGTAACCTAAATGGTTAGTAAAACGCGGTTCTTAGAAAGAAAGAAAAAAAGGACCGTAAGTCGTGGACGGACTATTGAATCCCACCACCTCTTCGTCGCCGAGTTGCTGTTGCGTCAACTCGCCGGCGCGCTCAAGGTTTGTTATTGTCGCGGCTCTGGAAAAGCGGGCCAAGCCAGCTGGAGAGGGAGGACGTGGCTGGCTACCTCTCTCTTTTTAAAGGACTCCGACCTTCGCGCCTGTATGGCGTAGAGCAGAGGTGTGTGTTGTCACTCTCTGGAGCTCTCTTTGTGCGACACACACACTCGCGTCTAGAAAAGATACCTTACTAATTAATGGATTAAATAGGCAATTTTTAGTAGTTAGATACGTATTTAGCCGCATTTGTGCCATATCGTTTATATTTAAAAATATACACCTGGATACGAGAATCGAACCCGGGACCTTTGGCTTAGTACGCCAATGCTCTAACCACTGAGCTATCCAGGAATCGTCCCGTGCCCAGGGTCATTATTCACTAATATTTTAAGGCAGAGTCTGTGATGGACGTCCGGAAATCGTTTGCTACAAATGTGTGATTTATTAAGATCACATGCTATCAGATAACGCAGCCACCTTTGACTCGGTAGTTGGCTTATTGCAGTCATTTGTACAATTATCATAACTGTACGGGATTGCATATTAATGGATCAAATAGCCAATCCATCATAGACTCTGCCTTAAAATATGAGTGAAGAATGAGCAAGGGACGATTCTTGGATAGCTCGGTGGTAAGAGCATTGGCGTACTAATCCAAAGGTCCCGGGTTCAATTATCAGAATATTATATCTAGATGGAGTAATCCTCACGAAAATGCATAAATAATAGCTTTGGCTATTTGATTAATTTATATACCTTTTACAATAATTTTTTTTCTTATAATTACGATTCTTAATAAGAAATCATGTTAAGGCTATAACAGTAGGATTCTCTTAATAGCTTTGTCACATTTGAAATATTTTGATTACAAATATTTTTTTTTCAATAGATTAAATAGATCAATAATTAATATACCACTTGGGTTTTTTTAACCTGTAATTTTTTTAAATCTTGCGGGTACATTTAACTTTTAGTCATGGCCAAGTGGTACAATATAAAAAAAGTTTGAGAACCACCGATCTAAACACTTAAGAAGGTTTAGAACCCGCTTCGGTGGCCGCGTGCTCTAACGCTCTATTCTCGTGTTAGATTAGACTGCCGATGTCGGGGAGATTGAGGTTCGAATCTCGGTCGGGTGTAATGAGGGTGGTTTTTTTCTAAAATGGTTTTACTTTCTCCACCCAAATGTGGGTACACTTAAAATATGACCTTCTTAATCCCTTAAACCACTAGCGCAACTAGTACATAAACTTAAAAAAAATCTAACGAATAGTAAGATGAGGTGCTAAAAAAACATTCAAAAAACTAGGCTCTTTATAACGTGATAGTGTGATTACATTATTTTTAGCGAGATCATTTACTTGATTGGAGAAATTCTACTTATGCGAGCGTTGTGTGAAATTTTATTACTAAATGAGTACAACTATTTTTATTGAGCGATAAACATTTAGCATAACTTCCTTCGGAGGGAAAGTAAAGCCGTCGGTCCTATGTCGATTGTAGCATGTCAAATAACCCTGGAAGGTATGTGAAAATACCATCCCGGCAAAATTGGTAGGACCTTTCGCTCTCGATTGTAGAAATTCTCGTGTGCTGATGTTTATAAAATAATTCGGTACAGAAAGTACACGTTAAATACTTAAAAAAAGTAAAACAATTCTAAACATTTAGACGAAAAACATATATTTTTGTATTAAAAACTAAACATTAAAAAACTATAGTTGGATGAAACTCCCTGCTTATTCTTTCGATACTTATATACCTATTGCTATCGATAGTTTTATTTCGATTCGAGTACGGTTGCGATACTTTTCATCCTACACTTTTCTTGACGATACAATAACGAAGTAAATTCACACCACTCATATTGATTACAATATACATTTTTGGGTTGAACGATCATGAAACTTGTGCGTTAAGAAAATCTTTCAATAGTTTTTAAAGTCCTAAATTACCATAAACGGATGATACCTTGCAAGGTATATCTTAATTTTCTTAAGATTGGACATTTGAGGACTTTTTAAAACATTACACATTTTATGATGGTTAATATTAATATTTTATTACATAATTAGTGTTACTTGATAGGTATTGATAATATATAACTTATATCAAAGGGACTGTAGATCCCATGACTTGGCGTATGGATACATTATTGTAAACCTTGTAACTTTTTCTAGCTGCCATATGTTCCTTCGTAAGAAAATTGGGGTATACGTTTACTTTCTCCGAGCGGTGCTCTCTTGTTTTCCACACCTTGGAGCAAGTTTTAAGGAAACAGGGTATAAAAATGGATCCTCCTCGATAGTTAGTCCTGATTAAATCACTCCAATAACTGTTTTTGAGATCTTTTCGGGGTCCAATTTTCGTAGGAAGGGCTTTCTTTATATGAGAGCTATTATTAATATTACTTACGGAAATTATAAATTACTGAGTAATTATTTTAAGGTTCGCCCTGGGCCTGTTTTTTTTATACTAATATTAGAGCGTATAAACCATAAGGTAACTCATTTCGTGTTGAAGTTTTCCAAGTTTGCGTCCCCCTCTTGTCTGTTTTTTTCATTATTCCCCCCCTCCTCCCCGTAAGAGTTGGAAATATAAATCCGCAAATCCATACCGCTTATAGGGCCTCTTATACGATCAGTCAAACTGTCAGTATGGATCAGTATTTACTAGACTGTACACGGTCAGTTTTCGTATCATTATTTTTTATCATTCTCAGCTCCTGCATGCAACGAGCAACAACATGGATGATAAGAAAAAACCTGTGCAGTCAGTTAGTTACTACTGATTCTACACAATCAGTCAGACTGTCAGTATCAATTAATACTGATAGTCTTACTGATCGTTTAGGGGGGCTATTAAAACTGCCTTAGAATTATCAAGTTTTTTATAATTACCATATTTATCAGACCGGTGTATACTGGGAAGTTTGTACTCTGAGGAGCTTCTCTCGAAATATCAAACGATGTTTTAAAAATGTGTTATTTTCCTTGTTGCAATTTCTTTGTATATTGCTTGTATTCGAATTGACGTTTAAAGATCCCTTTAGACCAGTGTGGTTCCCAAACTTTCTTCGCCAGTCGCGTACCACTTTCGGTGCTATGGCCTAACCCAGTGAGGTCCAAATGCGGCCCGCGCTCCCTGAAAATGTGGCCCTCCCAATATCCCTACTCCCGTTGGCAGATATGAAATAGATAGGTCTAATGATTCAAACAAAAGTATTTATTTAAAAAGGTCACGATGGCATTTTATTATGCATTTATTTGGTTAATTAAAATATAATATATTTATAATGCTAAGTTGTTTTTTGAAAGTGTGTGTGTGTGCGTGCATATTTTTTAATACATTTTTGGGAGATTAGAAAACTTTTTATTTCGTAGTAAAATCTGAAAGATTATACCAATATAGAATAAAATATAAATATAAGTAAGTACCCGTGGCCTAACCAATGCACTCCTTCCAGTTATTCATAGACCTAATAAAACTGGGATAAATATCTGCTACCCTGCAAAAGTATATAAGGTCGCTCTAAATTCTAGTAACAAAACCGTGGCAGGGAAAAGTGAAGGCTTATAAAAATACATAGCGTCCCGTCAAAGTCTGCGTTAACGCGCTACTCTCGCAGTAGACAAGACTGCCGATGACGGGGAGATCGATGTTCGAATCTTGGTCGGGTGTACCCAGGGTTGTTTTTCCTAAATTGTGTTTCACTTTCCCTCCATGCAAATGCGTGTACACTACATATAAATATAACCTTCCTTATCCCTAAAACCAGTAGTGTAATCCGTACATAAGCGAATAACCCGAGCAGGTATTAAGACGCAGTGCTAAAATAGAATATTTATCGCACTTATAATTATTAAAACATGCATATTTGATGATTAGTGAAACTCATTGGGATGCGTCGCGTAGCCCTGGGGATCCGCTCACTACATTTTCGGGAAATACTGTTTTGGAAAACAATAAGTTTTTTTATTACCGTGTATGACTACCCGTTTGGGTTATACGCATATATACTAATTACGTTAATATGTTAGGAATGAAGAAGGTCGAATTCAGAGGTTAACTACCCGCATTAATTTGGAGAGAAAGTGGAAAACCATTAAGGTGCGGCAGAAGGGAGCGCGAGTAATTTCACAGTTTCTATAGTATTAAACTTTTTTTGGCCAAAATAAATCAAATGTCTCCAGTAGCAACATATAGTTTAGTTTTCTGCACATGCTAATATCAACATATTTTGAATATCTGTCAAGGGTGTCCTGGAATTTTGTCAACACACTTTAAATAAAGAGAAAAAGTTTTGACAAAATTCTAGGACACCTGTGACAGATATTCAAGATCTGTTGATATTAGCATGTTCAGAAAACTAAACTATATGTTGCTACTGGAGACATTTGATTTATTTTGGCCAAAAAATTTCATTTCTATAATCACTGTAAAAATACTTGCGTTCCCTTCGGCCGCACCTTAAGGAGAAATCACCCTCAGTAGACGTGACAACGGATTCCCCGTTATCGGCAGGCCAGTCCATTGGAGAGGGACGCCTTAGCTTAGAGCATGCAGCCACCGAAGTGGGTTTTAAGAGTATTAAAAAATGAAAAGCAAAAAAGTCGTGTAGCAAACGTTGACAAGAGATCACTATAAACTTATACTCGTAGTTATTTCACATCATTCAAAAGGAACATCTGCAGAACACATGGCTTGAAATATGAATACATGAAAGTAAATTTAATACCCTTTATAACTGTAGAATGAGGTTATTCTTATTAACTGAAACACTCTTAGGTCCAGTTTCGTAGTAAGACTGATCACACCTCAAGTGCGGGGCTACTCTAAATACAATACCACAACAACCTTAACTCAAATTGAAGGGGCCAGTTTCTTAATATCACCGGTCCATTCTATCTTGGTCTAGGTTGGTGATCTTGTATTAGGTGTAGCACCGCACTTGATGCGTACCAAGTCCGACTAATAATAAACTTGCCCTTAACTTGCAAGTCCCACGCCTTTTCTCGAACCTTGAAGCACGTCCATGTCACGGAAAACATTGCCTCAGATATTTGTATTAAGAGTTCTAGACTATTTCTTTCTTGCCGCAACAATTTATTGCTCCATATTTAATATTTCCAAGACAAAATATTGCTGTGAGCTGCAGTTGCGGCAACTCGCATTGCCAAATAGTGAGACGTCGTACACTTCGTTTACCCCGGAAGGTAACTCTCACTTTTCTTACGAATGGACATATCTAACAGGTAGCAAAAGTTACTAGACCTACTCTCACGTATTCTTATGTCAAGTCATTTGATATTCATCTGTCACTTTTGATAGATATTATCAATACTTAAAAATGACACTATTAACTCCAAAAAGTATGTTTGTATTTTCTAATAAATGGGATCCAAATGTCCAATCGTTATAAAATCAAGTTACAGCAAGAATACCTTGCTTGTTTCCGCTATGGTTTAGCTCAGGGGTTGGCAAACTTTTAGTAGTGTTGCGCCGAAGTAATATTGCCTAGTCTCTTAGCATGCCAACCAACCAACCACCCAACCAACCTACCTATGCCCGCCCTAGTCGTTTATATTTTTATACTAGTTAACTAGTACAACTGTTAAAACAAATTTAAGTTTATCTTGTAAAATGTAAATGTAATAACATTTCTAAATCGAAAAGGCTACCTACATTAAATAACTACTGTTTCTTGAATATTTCATATTTATTTATAAATCAGAATAAATACAAAAGTTATAATTGTGTTTTGCAAAATTTAAGTTCTGAAGACATTATTTTGAAATTTTGAAACAAAACAATTGAATTATTTACTCATTAAACACGTTGTTGTTAAAATTATTAATCGCATCGATGGTTTTAATTCAAAATAAAGGTTGTATATGATTTTTATTTAAATTGCTCAGTGTGCTATTGAAAATCGTTCCGCGCACCATCCTTGGCACACGTGCTGTGGGTTGCAGACCCTTGGTTTAGCTTATATGATATGAGCCATAGTGGAACCCATCAAGCTTTCGGCGTAAACGAACAGATTTGAGTAGAGATTTTTATGCGCGTGTATCTTTATGCACAGAGTCCTTTCGACAGTCTTCACACCTCGTTTTTTGTTTGTGTACTCCCAGATATAGTTTCTCTTCATCTTTGTACCCCCAGAGTTGTTGGCTAAGTTATCAATATTCATAGAGTAAATTACATACTCAGCACTTTTTTTTTTAATCACAGCATCTTATTACCGGTTCAGGTTATCATTACTTAAATGTGAAAGGGATGATGAAGGAATTATTATTATTATTATTATTATTAGCACCGCGTCTTACTACCCGTTCGGGTTATACGCACTTACGCTAATGTGTAATGGTAAGGTGATTGTGAGATGAAATGGAGGACCTACAGTTTAACGTGGAATCCGAACCACGGTGGAGGCCTGGCATTCCTCACATTCACAAGATGTCTTGTCAGAGGTGAAGGAAGGGTTTGGTAATCAGATAAATCTGTGCCAGGACCGAGGATCGAACCCCGGCCGCCAGCATAGAAGTCTGACACCTTATCCCTAGACCGCCAGGTCACCGATGAAGGAATCATTTTAGATGTAGTCTACCTGTATTTGCTTTGAAGTATAGTGTAAAACCATCTATGAAGAACCATTCTCAGTAGATCCGACCGGGATTTGAACCCCGATCTCCCCTTTATCAGCAGGCCAATCTTAAAAGAGAATTATACCCCGGATCAAGGGTCGGCAACCTTTTTTGGGGCTACTATACTATCAAAAGTCCAGCGATCACCCATAGTTTCTTCATTATATTTTTACGTCCATACTCCTTAGGCCTATATAATCCTTAATTTCAATATTTCCTCTAATGCTTGTCTCCCAACCTTTATAAAAAAAAAAGTATGGAATAAATAAAATACACATTTTCAAGTTCAACTATTTGATTTTCTTATAGAATTAGCGATTATGTCGATCAAGGTTATTTTGGTCACATACTTATTTTATTTGAAAGTTCTTAATACATTATTTTGTGAGTTTGGAAGACTCAAAGATTGACTTCCACCCGCGTTAAAATTTCCTTACGGGATCGACAGAAAATGTTCGTGAAATCGACCGACCGTTTGATTGTGATCGATGACCGCCCTGGACCATTCGGCCAATAAAGTGGGCGACAATATATTACAATAGAAAAGATAATTCGTAAATTCGTAGTTCCCACTCTCTTGAACTCTTGTGTTACTTTGACTACCGGTGAAAGCGGTGCTGGTTCAATTTATCTACACTAGTACTAGTACGTAGATAACATTGTCAACAAGGACATCGGATTAACAAATGAGCATTGCGAAAAGAGACAAGATAACACAGTCGGAAAGTGAGTGACCACACAGACTAAAACTTCGATGGAAGGCAACAAATAAAATTCTTATTGAGAAAGCCATTTTACAAATTTCCTTATGGCGAGGCGTGTGACCTTAGTTTGAAAGTGTTGTCAGAACTCTACACCGTAAGGCCGATTCTACACTAGCGGTTAAAACGCTGTGGTTTTGCCGCTGGCCTACGCCCCCAAACTCTTGAATCTACAGCTGACTGTCAAAACCAAACGCTACTGATTCTACACTAGTGGTTTAAATGCCACGGTTGTTGCTTCCACTTGTGGAGAATGGTTTAAGAATGGATATTGTACAGGCCGGTTTTATTGTAGGACTTATTTTGTTGAAGGAAACTCGCAACAACAAAAAACTCGTCAATAGAGACGTTGGTGGACTCACCCCACATTATCGAACCGTCTCTCAACAGGACAGTTTCATATTATGTTTGTGAATCATATAATGCACTCAGAGAAGTTCATTTTTGTACTATATAATGTATGTGGTTTCATTTGATGAACTACTTGGTTTAGTGAGTAAAAATATTGCAAAACGTGATACCATCTTGAGGAAGAGTATTTTTATCCAAAGAGTTATAAAGATATAACTTTGAAACAAAAACAAATTCTTTGATAATTATAAAAAATATTCATATAATGTCACAAACTTATTTTTATCTTGAAGTTTTTTTTTTTTTGTAAATATGGTTCATAAATCCTCTACAACTCAGGTTATTTGGCTTATTTACGAAAATGGCCTTTAGAAATGTTCCTGCCATGATGTTGATTAAAAAAGTCCGTGGAAGCAGATGTCTAGATACAGAATAGAAAACTAGAAAAAGGAAATTTTAAAAAGCAAGTCAATGTTTTAAACGCGCAGTAGTAATGCGACAGTGTAAACTCGTCAGAGGAAGAGTGTCAGTGTTATCAGGATATAGAGTTAATAAAAAGCTTTGCAAGGTGAACAACTTAGTTTATTCCTTCTCTTTCTATATCGTACTAAGATATCCAAGTGTGATAGTACCTAAACAGCTAAGGTGCGTTAAGTTAAGATGCAACCCGCTTCGCAAAAATCTTCGAAATCATCACGTAGGCAAAATCTTCAAATACACACCTGAGCAATGTAGTCAAAAACTAGTTTGGTAACATTCTGCTTTCATCTCGCACGCATCAATGTTCAATGCCATACGCGCAGTCCAAAGTTCAAACCAAGTATTGTATCCGGTTCGCGTTCTTTTTTAAAGATGACAAGAGTTTAGTCTCGACCACTAGTACTCAGGATGTTTTTTCCATTCTCCCTCTGCATTAATACGGATAGGCCTACTAAATTCTACCTTCCTCATTCCAACCCCATTGGTGTAAATATGCAGAAAGCCCAGCCTGATATTAAGAACCCATCTTACGACCGTTTAATCGGAAAATTACATGCACAATTACTCTCCAACTAGAAAGTGCGGTTCTCCAGTCTTCATGACAACAGAAAAATTGTAATTATTTTAATAGTTCTTTTATTTCAAAATAGATTAATATACATAAATATACACTTTCGCTAGTTTCAATTCCAATGTATTTTTAAAAGAAGAATACAGAAAACCGCGCCACTATTCAACGTCTGATTCGAGCTGTATTTCTGGGCAGACCCGAATTGCGCCAGTTATTAAGGGATTAAAATTTGTTTACTAATCCCGGACCCGAATTGCGCCAAGTCAAGTTCAGGTAGTCGGTGAGGGAGGTGGGGGGGATGATACAAACAAAGACCATCGCAAACCATCTCTCCCCTTAGTAAAGGAATGTAAAAACGCCTTAAGTGCCCCCAACAAGACTTGTAACAGTAGTATTGACATCCGTCTGTCCAATACTTATTAATTGTCTCGACAACAGTGACTGTCCCGGTGTAATTTTTTTTTTCGGATTTTATGTGAACTGTGATAATATTTGCGAGAATTATTGATATGGAAAGGATTTATAGTGAAAAAGGGAAAGTTCTGATTGTCTATAATAAATATATGTATCGACAGGTGAATCAATTAAAGTTGACGAGGTAAGAGAGGTGGAGATGCACTAAAAAGGACTGCAAGGCTAAAATATTTACTCTTGATGGTGGAAATATTTTCTCGCGGACTGAAAATGAACACAACCACGAACCACTACTAGATCAAGAGTTGAACAGAAGATACATTAGCAACGCAGTTAAGAGGAAAGCTGAAGAGATTGAAGTAAGGCCTTCAAAGTTAATCCACACAAAGGTACAGACACAGAAAAAAACTATAAAAACATTGACCCGCAAGGACATTAAATGTATCAGGAATAACATCAACCACACTAAACTAAAAACACCGCCAAAGTTGCCTAAATCTTCCGAAGAAATTCAATTTGCCATAGATTCAATTGAAATAAAAACTATTCAAGACGAAAAATTTTTGTTGAGAAACGAAAAAGAGAAGGAGATCGTGATATTTTATTGTCACTCGAATCTTGAGTATTTGTGCCAGAATGAAATTGTGTGACTGGATGGAACCTTTGAATACGCACCAAAACATTTTCTTCGGCTTTTTACTGCATACATACTTCTAGTATTTTGCCTACTTAAAAACAAGAAAAAGCAGCGCTACATTGACGCTATGAGAATCCTAAAGGAGGAGTGCGAGAAGAGACAACATCACCTTCAACCTTTATACATTGTGATTGATTTCGAGCAAATATAGTTAACTAAATTATATTTTTTGACTTGTGTCCTTCTTACCGCCAGACATAGCATTAATATGTGTTTATGTTCAGAATTGGCGCAATTCGGGTCCTGTCTTGGGAAGGGGGGTATTGGCGCAATTCGGGTCCGGTCTGGGGGGGGACTTTTAAGCTCTTGGCGCAATTCGGGTCTGAGCTAAGAGAATTGGCGCAATTCGGGCGAGCCCGTATTTCTTACCTAAGTTAGGTGTTATCCGTGGGATGATGTGAAAGGCTCAAAATATGTAGAGCACGGAAAACATTTTTCATTTCGATAAAAGTTTTAGTTACATTGGTAGTTTTTTTTTCCGGTACCGCGTCTTACTATCCGTTAAGTTAAACCTTGTTTCAATGTTGGTTTCTCCTTTTTTCTATGGGTATACGTCTAAAAAACACTTATATTAGGAGACCTAAGGAAACAAGATTATGAGGGTGAATTTTGATCATTTATTTGTACCCTCACCAGGAGTCAAATCCTGCATATGAACCACCTCTACGCCGTAATCGACAGATCATTAGCACCCGCGCCGCCAACGACACCTTTCAAATAGCAGCGTCAGTAGCCCGACACACACGCATCATTCTCGTAACAGATCGAATTGTTGAAGTCGGGGAGATCACTGCTAGAATCTTGGACGGGTGTACTCAAGGTGTTTTTTTCCTATATGTTTTTCAACTCTCCCTCCACGTGCATGCTTTTGCACTTCCTCTAAATTCGACCTTCCTTACCCCGATACATTAGTGTAATTAGTATATATGCGTATAACCTGAACGGGGGGGCAGGATCCGGGGAAAAAAAGGATAGCCCGAATGGGGTAGTAAGACGTGGTGTATGGAAAAATAAAATAACCTGGCGTCACAAGCACCCTTTATAGATAAGTAGGTCAGGAAAAGCAAGTACACAATTGTTGAGGTGAATATATGTAATTATGCCCTCCTGACGTTGCGTCACAATTAGCCTGCACTTCGAAAAACCTAGTGTCCTCCCTATGATATCTTTTTACGCAATCTTACCCAACATCGCGGCATCATTTATTTGCACACATGCGTTCACAAAGGTAGCAGCTATCGTTTGGTAAGCCTTGTTTGTTTGTTTTTTCCGGCGAGCCAGCCATCCCCGAACCTCTCATCATTGTTTTCTAGGTAACGTCTCGCGTACCTAGTACGGCGCGGGTCAGCGTTGATTTGGCAGTAGACTGACGAAACACCTTTTGTTTCTCTCTCTTTGCGCGATGTGAGCTGTGTTCATACAGACCACATTGGCTAATGGTAGGGGTGTGTGAAGCTACGAAATGCTTAAAGTTTGGACTTTGCTTTGGGGGAAAAATAAAACAAAACGGCCTGAGCAAATACAAAGTTACGCCGATTAAAAACTTTACAGATAAAATACTCATTCATGTTCATTTATTTCCATAGAGAACTGTTATGTTATCTCCGTTTACTCTCATTTATGATAATTTATTTCCATAAGGAGTTGTTATCCAAACTCCCTTCTCTATGTACATAACAAATTAATATTCTTATGAAAGAAAAAATGAAATAATTGAATGGTATGTTGTAATGATAACTACGTATCAACGTAGAGTAAAAATATTTTAGACAATTACTGTACAGTCGAGAATCCTCTAAATGATTTAAATATATACATGAATATATTCATTAGACACACATGGTTGGATTAGAAGTTAGTAGGAATATGTCCATATGGAAATAGGCATAACTCAATTTAAATGAGTTGATAAATGACCCTTGGATATGGGAATAGAACCCAGTATCTTTGGCTTAGCGCACTGAAGTTCGACCACTGATCTATCCAGGATTCGTCTTGTGCTCAGGGCCATTCATAGCTTAAGGTACGAGTATAAGATGGACGCGTGTTGATAGATTATTGGCACATTCAACAAAAGGTCCCGATTTTGAGACCCGTGTACAATTATTGTCATTTTTTGTTTTCATAAAGACTCCTCTATACATTTAATAATTTTAATTAATCTCTGGTTGGTCCTGTACAGTAGCAAGATTATCTTTCACAATTCCACTCTGGTATAGCTTACAAGATATATTTCAGGGTAAACAGAGTGTAGGCTCTACGCAATGTGTTCAAAAGCTAAAGTGCGTGCTTTGAGTCGGCCACATTTGTCAGGTGCAAAATAAGCAAAACAGTCTTCTGTCAATGATGGCCGGTCCACGTTCATCTTTATATCTTCTAAAAGGGCATTACTATAAATACAGACATAAACACATATTAGAAGATTATATCCATCCTAATTACATTTGACCACTAATGGTCTTTTAGAAATAAACACCAGGGGGCGGGTTAACGTAATATTTGTTAGTACTAATTAACTATTCCGACTTGATAGCTCATTCAACTAATGGCATATCAGGACGAATAATTCCGTACCTTCTTTTGTGCTACAGTGTAGCAGCTACATGGAATCTAGCCATGATCTTCTAAACTTGTGGTTCGCCATTCTAACCACTCGGCCACAGAGAAGAGCTAGTATGAATGAGTGCTTGACCTCGCTAACTAATCAACCTTGAGGACAAGAAAATAAAAATGACTGTTCGACCTTTCTAACCACTCGGCCACGAGGACAAGCGAATAGAAACGAATGCCCATGCGTGGGGGAAAAATCACTCTGTATGCTCAACTCATACTATTTAAATAATATACTAAAGATTTACTTATTAAGCCTATACTCAGGCCGGAATCACGATTAACTTAACATTCAAGTAACATAAAGGTTCTCGTATTTTTTGTCCCGTTGTCCATGGTCTAACGCGCTCTCGTGTTAGACTAGACTGACGAAGACAGGGAGATCGGGGTTCGATCCCTGTCGGATCCACTAAGAGTGGTTTTCCTAATGGTTTTCCATTCTTCCTCCACGTAAATGCTGGTGTACTTCTGATAAATTAAACCTTCATAATCCCTAACAAACTAGTGTAATCGGGTAGTAAGACGCGGCACTAAAACAAAACGTTCATGGTGCGAGAAATGTCAACACGGTTCTTAAGTACTTCATTTGTTTGTTTATAGTGTGTAGACGGTTTCTTCGATTATAGTTCGTTGGTACGTGTTCCCTTTATCCACTTCTTACGCTTTATTTTGTAGTTTCAGTAAATTTACGTCGCAAATACTTAAAGCTCAATCAGTAATAATCCTTATTTATGCTTTAGTTCCATTATATTGACTAATTTGTTTACAGACAGTCCATATTCATTGCTTGTGTTTTGCTCGAGTTATGTTACTTTTTTTTTTAGCAGCGCTTCTTACTACCCGTTCGTTTTATACGCTTATGTACTAATTACGCTAATGGTTTTTGGGATTATGAAGGTTATACTTGAGTAGATGTACCCGAATTTGCGTTGAAAGAGAACAAAAAAACATTTTGAAGAAACCACCCTCAGTACACTCGACAGAGATTCGAACCTCAACATCCCCGTCATCGACAGTCTAGCCAATAGCCTACTACAAGGGTAGCGCGTTAGACCACGCGGCCACCGAAGCGGGTTGTTACGTTACTTGAATCTTGATGACAAACTATGTTTAGTTTATCGTTATATTGCATGAACCAGGGTTGCAACTCTCCTGGGTATGGGTAACCGGGTAAAACAGTTTTTTTTTGTGTCTTGAGAAAACCGGGAAAGCACGGATAATTTATCAAAAAACTAAAATTACTGAAATAAATGTGAATTTTGGAACCTTTAATTGTAAGTTTTGAAAAAGTTTACTGAATAATTAGTTATGTTGATTATATTATTTGTATTATAGGCTGCATAGTAACTCATTTCCCCCATTAATCTCAAATCTTGTTTTAGACACAAGTAGCATTACTTCACACTATTCACTTTTATGTAAAATGTAATTTCATTCCTATCGGTTACTCTCCAAAGCGTCTGAAAAAAAAACTGGGCATTTCGTGCTAAGAAAATAATGTCAGCTCTGGCTAACCTTAGGTTGCTTAGTGATCCCGGCTTAGTAACTGTTGGGTGCATTTCCTTTAAAAATAACCCTAACACCGCCTCCTCATATCCTCAGAAGAAGCTACCTACTGTGATATCTCACACCTGTCTCTATCAAGTGCAGGTAGTACACCCTCCGCATTCCCCCGCGCTCCTTTCAAAATAATCTCGTCGAGTTTCGCGATGGCAGCCACGTGTACCGTTCGTAGGTACTTTCCCTCTTCGCGCTGGAAACAGGAAGTAGTCCTCAAGATGACGCAAGGGAAGGCGGAACCACTCTTACTTTCCGCGACTCGACAACCTGACGTTAAGCTTTCAAGAGACGGCGAGGCTCGTTTATTCACGGCGACGAGCGAGTGAGTTTGGAGAAATTTCCATTGCCATATTTGTTGTTATGCATGCCTGGTTCATGAGCACCAGGGACCAAGGCCGTATCTAGAGTTTTGTTGGAGGTTGTGGGGCATAGGGGTAGGCGCTCTGCCGGTGGTGGCCCGTGACGAAGTCCCCTAACAGGAGATGCCAATTATTATTTTGAATGTTAAAAACCCTTTTGAAGAAATTTAAAGTGTTATACAAAAATAATTTGGGTTGTAACTGAGGAGTTTTATAAGCCTCCGATTGGCTATTAGCCTCTATAATGACAAGAAACACAGTCATATATTATCAATCATACTTTTAGGAAGGCAGGTGTCCCTCAGTGAGACCCTCGTCTGGGATCTCTTTGTTGTCTTCAAAATCTTTACGTTCACGGGGCTCACGGTAGACCGGATTGTGGATGCCGCGAAAGTTAGAGGTTCGAATCTCGGCACTATGCGCTCAAAGTGGTTTTTTCAACATGTGATTTATCGCTGTAGTTTTACTATTCCCTTCTCCATGCGTATGCGGGTGCATTTCTCATAAACTAGCCTCGTCCCTATCCCCATAGTATAAGCCGTTTAGACCCCTTTGTTAAAACGTATGAACTAAAATAAACTCTATCTCGCATATCTTGCACAGGGTGGCCACAAACCTGAAAAACAGAGAAAATTTTGAATAGTCAGAGAATTTGAAAGCTAAGAAAAAATCAAGGAATTTGACCACAAAACAGGGAAAATTAGGCATTATCATTATTTTATCAAAACAAGAGAAACATTAATATTTTTTATTAACTCATTTCCATTATTGTATATTATGGCAATCACAGATAAAGTGAACTAATAATAACCTTCACACATCGTGTTGCTTTGATTATTTTTTTAACCTGAACCAAGGTAATCTAATTCACATGACAGGAACAGGAAGGTTCAATCAAATTCACAAGACAATGTCCGATCAAGTATTTCATTACGTATTAACTTACATGGGTAGTAAACAAACAATTATAGCAACAACATTATTGTATATCTTCAATGTTCTGATTCGTTCCTTGTTAATCTTAACAAATTACGCGTATTTGAGTCTGGATCTCCCCATCACCGGGACTGACACCTTTGTCAACATGCTCACCAGTGCAGGTCATTGACAATTAATATCAGTTCAAACATGTATGCTATTGAAGATCGATTCATACTTAGTATCCACCAGTTATACAAACGGGTAAACCCGTTTCTTATAAGCTTGATGATTTTATGTCGCTAATAACAAGATAACCTTCAACGGCGCAAGACTTTTTTTTTAGCGGAATCTTAACAGGGTTTGTCGGCTAGACATTCTTGGTCTTCTGCGGGCAGTGGCGGATATTATAAACGTCTTCTGAGGTTGAGGCACCATGTAGGTGTGGTTACTTCCTCCCGATAAGATGATGTGATGATGAGTATGTGGTGCCAGTAAAAGTCTTAAAACTACCCTAAGTATAATTAACTAGACCATGGCAACCATAGAAACATTCCTCCTTCGGAAAAAAAATAATATATAATACCGTCGGTAATAAAATCCGGGACCTCCGGACTAGTAGCGAGGAATGCTGATAACTTGACCAAGAGGCCGGCCGGCGCTGAACTTAAAACTCTGCACTTAATCTCCGGAGCTCGAATTCCGATCAAGTGCACAGTAGGAGTTGATATTCCACTTGAGAATACCACTGTAGTCAGACACCTTAGCTCAGTTGGTAGCCTGTCTGTCTACTGATCTTAGGGTCCCGGGTTTGATTCTCGGCATGACCAACAAATTGATTATTGATGAAATGTGGGTTTAACCTTTTACGGTGATAAATTAATGGCCGGGGACTGGATGTTGTGCCTGCCCTAGTCTTAAACTAGATTGTAAGAAATATGAAGCTACGACAGGTTTAGCAAGCAAGCTAGAATAAAAAACTGAGCCAGGCCACAGGCTGGAAACAGTAATGGGTGTAAATACCGCTGTACAGTAGCCCCGTGGCTTCTTTGGTGCTGACTGACAGCTCACAGCTGACTTCTGACACAACATTCAGTATATACCTAAATTTTGATTGTCAGAAGTGACAGCTGCTAAACACATGTTTTTGCAGATCATATGGTTCGGCGTAGGGATACATAATTTGGTCTGGTAACTTTTCAAAGCTTTTAGCTGTCAGCTGTGAGCTGTCAGTCAGCACCAAAGAAGCCATGGGGCTACTGTAGCTTTCCTATCTTCTTTCAAAGCTAATGCATTTATATCTTCTCTAAAACACCCTTCTCTTCTTTATTACTTATATTAAGTCGTTATGTTGACCTTACAATAGGACCTATATATGCTAATTTAGACCTAAATATCCTAGTATTGTCTCGGAAGTTAATAACTCGAGACTTCAAATGCGGGTATTCTTAAAACTATTTGCATAATAAGTAGGCCTATATATGGGTATAACCCGGACAAGCAGTAAAACGCGGTGCTAAAAATATATATATATTTAGATACGTTTTTTAATCGGTGAGCTGGTGGTCTAGGGGTAAGGTGTCAAGTCTTCTCTGCTGGGGGTCCGGGGTTCAATCCTCGGTCTCGGCACAGATTTATCTGATTGCCAAACCCTTCCTTCACCTCTGACAAGACGTGTATTGATCACAACTCGTAAAAGTGTTGAATGCCAGGCCTCCATCGTGGTTCGGATCCCACGTTAAACTGTAGGTCCTCCATTTCATCTCACAATCACCCTTCCATTACACATGAGCTTAAGTGCGTACAACCCGAACGGATATTAAGACGCGGTGCTACTTTTTTTTACTATGGTTTTAAAAATGGTTTCCCTAGTATCACTTCAATAGTTTTATAAAATGTAATACCGATAATCGCCAAACTGTGACGCCATGTTCAGGCTATGTTATTTATTATCCGAGGTGGTAAGATGGCCTCCTAACAGGCCGTTTTTGCGACATTTCCCCTATAGTTCTTGACCTATTTATTTTATATATAATAAATTAAAATTGACTACTAAAAGTTAAGAACAGTGTTGCTTATGAGCAAATGGCAATGAAATACACTGTCTTTCAAGTAAAAGACTCAGAAAACATTGCCTCTTGATCATTTATTATTTTAAAGAGTGATATATATTATTTCAACGTCATATTATTAACATTATTATTCTGGACTAAAGTGCGTTGTCACTTTTAAAAATCCGTCTCAAATTAATTAGAAATAATAATTGAAAATAGAGCCATCAGCCGAAAAGCGCCCTTAACCAGTGAATACTATTGCTGTCCTTGTAAACTGTAGATGTGGGTGTTCTGACAGCACTGTCGTAAACTTCTCTCCTTGTGATCTGGCAGCAATGTCGTAAACTTCTCTCCTTGTCTTCTGACAAGCTCTGTTATTTTACTACCTTTAAACTTCACGGGGTTTCAAACGACGGATTAATTTCTGCGGCCTGTGGGGTATCCTCTGAGACTTGATTGCCTTCCGCACCGAGGGGTGTCTTGCGACTGCAGGGTAGAATCTATTTATTTATATACAATTTACAATTTGAGAGTTAATCATGCTAATTGTATGCTAAATATTACACGATATTGAGTTTTATTCCTTGTGCTTGGTTTGAATGTTCGGTTTACCTTCGCTTTAGACGCGTTGCATATGTCCAGAAAGCCCGCGTGGCTTGTTATTCGAAAAATGGCTCATGCCAAAATGGAGTCGAAAGGTATCGATCAAAGTATGACTAAAAATATTACAATTTATATAAATTCGAGATCGATTTTAAAGTGCGAAACGTCGTATTTCCGAGATGAGAGTAAATGGATAGAAGCATACCCTTCATCAAACATATAGTTTTTTAGGATCACAACAGAAAATGTTAAGATAATCGAGGAACACTATAGAGGTTTTGAAACTTCATAGCTGCCATTCCAGTATACTCTTAGTGATGTGAGATTATTTCCCTTCAAGTAGGCGGCTCTATTTTGTAATGTGTGTTTCCACTGTGTTGAAACAATCACGTTTTTAGAACGTGTATGTTAAATTGTGTGCAAGTGTTATTAATCATCATTTTATAACCCTGGTTCTGATGGGTCTTTAATTATTCTTGAATAGCGCCGTGTTCAGAAGTACAGTCTAATTTTCATAGGAAGAATCTTATACGATAGTTTGAAAAGTTTTTTTGCCACCTTGTCTTATTACACGTTTGGGTCACACACACGCACTAACTACGCTAGTATGCTAGGAATGAGTAAGATTGAATTTAGATTAAGTGTCCCCGTATTTAGGTGCAGGGATAATGGAAAATCATTCAAACTGCATTTTAAAATACTTTAGGATTGAGGTCAGTGCAGCCGGAGTGGGAAGTGGAGGCTCGTCACTTGCTCGACCAATCAGTGAAGAGTAGTTGTCATAGCAACCGATGCACGTTGCCAGATTTCTTGAGTTACTGAGTATACTTGCATGGTAGTAACACGCAAACTCTCGCTATGGGGCAACTATGCTCCCCAGCCTAACCACCACGTGGATCCTAAAACAGTTTAAATAGCAGTATAGTAAAAAAGAAACCCCCAGTACACCCGATAGAGATCCGAACCCCAATCTCCCTATAATCGGAAGTCTAGTCCAACATGAGAGTGACGCCTTAGATCATGCGGCCACCAAAGCAGATTTAGAAAAGTTATTAGATAAACTTTCACTTCATATAATGTGGTCTTCAACTGTCCTAATTGGTTGATAATATCATTATCTGTAAAATAACACTAATAATATAGTAACTGTTATCATTTTTGGCCGTAAAAAGGTATTTTGTATTTGCTTGAAGGCCTTTCCAATAATAATTGGACTGTATACGATAAGAATCTGAAAACTGCCCAGAAAACAACCGTTTGGTTTCTTTTGATGGCACCTCTTGGTAACGTCTTTCCGGTTTGACGGGCGACATCCTAAAAACAGGAAGTGAAGGAAGGTGTGTGTATATATAGTATAGTAGCGAACAAGGAAGAAAGAGAAAAGATTGAATAGAAACTGCAAACACAAACATGAATTAAGAAAATACATTGTTTTTATGAAAGTGGTGTATTTTTTTTCTCAGTTACTATTTTATTAAATGCCAAACTTATGCAAAGTTTTTACTTAAGCTATTATCCGTACTAGAGTACACATTATGTGGTGGAGGTGTAACGGTTCGGTAAAACCTATACCGATTATCGAGTGTTTAAAATAATTGTTCATGCTACGATTATTTACTCCGATTATCAATTAATTATTAATAACTATTGGAAAATATGCTTAAGAGAACGATAACAGTTAATCTAATTAATGCGAACAGATTTTATTTAAATATAAACAGTTAAAACTTTGATAATTTTAATTTTTTATTAATCTTGGCAGAATCGGCAAAAGTTGGAACTATATTGTTAGTTCTATCAACGGTGTGAACTTATTTCCCTATCTGGTTATATAATCTTTGCATAGCCCGCAACTCAGATGCAGTGTTTGCTGTTTTATCACTAAGCTCCTACCTAGAAATTTTTCTTTAAATTTTACTTAAAAAACTATTAATCGGCATAATAATCGCAGATTCATTGGTATCTGATCGGTACACCCTTAAATAAATGGGATAAGGAGTAGAAAGGTACAATTTAGAGGATATGTATTCACATTTTCCCATAAGAAAGGTGAGTCACTGAGGGGGGAAAAACAAAACATTTCGGTACATCTGACGGAGATTAGAACCATAGCCTCCCTATTCAAGTATAGTGTGAATCCATAACGTTTGGCAACCTCTGTGGGTTTCACGTTATCTAGAGTGGAACACCAACTATCCGAATTGCCATTTAACCGAATCACCGAAAATAAGACGTTAGGGTAGTTTACTCATTGACTTCCAAAAATTCAAAATTTCTCCAAGCAATATTGTTTAAAATGGATAGCTATACCCTGATTTTAGTTAAAACAACAATTTAAAAAAATGCAAACACATTTCTTTGCTGTCCACATTGATAACATTTTATCATATTATTTGTGTTATTTTATAGGTATTGATCATATCTATAAAAAGTGGCAGCTGAAGATCACATGACCTGATGTATTAACATTTAAAATTGTTTTAGTAACTTGAGTAGTTAGTAATTACCAGATACTGTTCTTCCTACCAAAATCCAGATATAGGTAGATTTTCACATGATATGTAACATGGCATGATTATATAATATAATATAAATATATATAACATCTAAATATCAAGTTTAAATTAAATCCAGCAAAACTTTTCTGCTGTAGCCTCAGGTACAGTCGATTTTTCATAGAAAGAGCGTTTTATAGAAAAAAAATAAAAAATTCTCGCCATTTATATCATTTTACTATATTATTAGGTATTTTATGGGTTTTGATAATATCTATCAAAAGTGACAGTTGTTAATCATATGACTTTATGTATAAATGCGTAAAAGTTGATCTAGTAGCTTTTTATAGTTGTCACTAGCCATCTCATTCTCTATATATTAAAAAAAAAAGTTCGCATGATTCTCAGGACGAGAAAGTAAAAAAAAAATCTTTCCTCCACATTTTCTAATGTTGACGGCAATGGTTCTAATATAAACAAACACACTGTCGTCTCACACACGTGTACTTACACGCACCTGGTTACACGACTATCCTAGCAGGTGGTGTTTCTCGCCCTTAAGCAAAGGTTAATGTTACGACCGCCACCTTACTTCAAACACGTTCCAGATTAGTAGACAATAAGGTCCCCGGCCCGCGTGCCGCGGTGTTGAAAGATGGTGTGGTTTTGTGCGCGTGCGTCAAGTTGTACACCTTGACAGAGTTTTCAAGTAAATTATGTGTCTCAAGCGTTCTCAAGAGGCCTCTCTCTCTCTCTCTCTTTTGAATCGTGACCCTTGCAAGCCGCGAGAGACGTTCACTTTTTAGTCACAGTGTAAACAAAACACGTCTTCTTCTTCGACACGGTTATGGTACTCTATTTATACTGGCTATTAAGAGTAGATTTCATGTAAATCAGGTATATTCCAATTTCCATAGCAAATTACCTGCATTAGCGTGTTGAAAGAGTGAAACACCATATAAGAAAAACAACCCTCTGTAACCCCGGCTGAGATTCGAACCCTGGAGTTTCTTTCATTAGCAAACCAGACCAGAAGGTGTTGATAGCTGAACACGCGTGACCACCGGTAGAAATGGCTCTATTTGACAGCTAGAAGAGTTAACTAGATATAACTTTACACACACACACGCACACACACACACACACACACACCCACACACTTGTATAAGTAGATTTTTCTTTAAAACTGTAGGTAGCATGATTTGTGTCCTTTTATTTGCCAGGTTATCAGATTTATTTTTTCAAGGTAATGATCGGTCCCATAAACTCTATATAGGCTATATATAATTATGTAGATAGAGTTTTTAATACCTATATATATGTATATATTAAAAACTCTATCCACATGATTGCTGTCTGCTGAATGAATCCCCCTGCAAATAATTTCAATTTTAAGAATTTTGGGGGTAACTGCAACACTAAAGTAATCATTGTGTGAAGTTTCAACTTTGTACCTCATCAGCAAGTTTGAGAAAAACTCTGGACGGAAAAAAACAAACCATACAAACGTTCACCACATGAATTTTACTATAAAGATACCTGTAAATTAACACATACACAAACAAGTAAAATGTTTTCATTATTGACTAGAATCAAAAACCTATGTTTCTATTTCCTAAAAGTTGTTTTCCTACTAAAATTCCTCTTGGCTTAGCATAACATAAAACATAAGGGTTTATATTAACAAATACTAAGTTGCCAGACATTAAAATATTATAATAAAATCAATTACATTGTTCTCTTATTATCTATATTTCTTCTATTTTTTTCATTAAATTTTTTTTTTTTTTCAATAACTGCTTCACACTTTATTTGGCAACCTGCATATTTAGGGTAGGAGTGAAGAAAGCAGACTATAGAGAGAATTTAACACATTTGTTTGGATGGAGATTGAGAAATAATTTAAGAAAAACCCCACTCAGTACTCCCAACTGGGATTTTAATCTCAAGCTCTCCAGTCACCGACAGTCCAGTCTGTTGCGAGAGTCATGCCTTGGACTGTGCGATCACTGATGATTTTTTTTTAAAGTTAATAATGAATAATTTTCTAACTGAAGCTAGTTCCGTAAGTACTTTAAAGCTTTTTCCAACTCTCACCTCCATAGCATTTTTTGGTGGATTAATCAACTGGCTGATTCTGGAATTTATAGTCCAGTCATGATAGTTAACAACCCTATCTCTTTTCTTACAAATATGAAACAATCCAAATTAACTAGTATCAAGATCTCATGATGATGCTAATCTAATTATGTTTAACTCTCATTGCTGATAAAATAAATCATATTTGGTATTTTATTTAAAGGAAAAATTAACTGTCATACTCATTATTTTTAATAATTTACAATTATATTAATTTTTATTGTGAACAGTTCAACTTGTTGAGAATATAATATGCCATTGATGTGGCAACAAAAACCTCACCTATCATTTTTATTTAGGCATTCTCATTTTCAAAGGGAAAGGCTTTTATTATACCAAGTGTACATATGGTTGTAAAAGGTGTTGTATTTAATAAATAATGGAAAAGATCAAGGATACTGTTCTCTTAAATATGCCAGCCAAAGAGCTCTTTAATACAGGCCCATATAGTTTAATACGTGTGTGTGTGTGTGTTTTATGCATAAAGTTTGACACAATTTATTTGTGAGTTGTACTAGAAATAATCTAAAATATAGCATGTGAAAAACACTAAATTGTTCTAGGCCTACTTATTAAAACCTTGCAAGTACTTGGCATGACTGATGGTATTACAATGATTGCATTTGCTTCTGAGTCAGAGTTCGATCCAACTAAATGTTTTAATGTGGATATAGACGTACATTTGTAATTATTTTTTGGGCACTTTTAACATCAGGGCCATTAATTACTAAATCTAAGGCAGCTAGTTTAAATGAAATTTATCAGTAATAGCATAGCCATTGGGTTGAAAACTCACATGTGGAAAACCCATTTAGAGTTTACCTGGTCAAGGTTTGAACCCAATTATAGACACCCATCCTAGTACTTAGAATTGTCCAAACTCGGTTTAAGATCTAACCACCCACATAGATGGTCACATGGTTATGCATAACTCTTTAGTTTTGCTTACTGTTGATGGGGAGACTTGAACTCCGATCTGGTTTACAGAGGGTGTTTTTTTTTTCTTAAATAGTTTCCTATTCTCCTCTCACACAAACGTGGATACATTTCACCTACATTTTACCTTCATCTCTACTTCATTAGTTTAAATATGCAATTGCACTTGGCATTGAACCAGCTTGCTCTAGACATGCACTCAATCTGAACAGACCAAGGGGCCAGGCCATATATTTTATTAACTCTTCTTTTGTTCATGAAAGTACTTCACACAAGTGGTGTTATCTGGATTTTCAGGGTTGATGTAAAGGTATGAATTCTTGATTTTTCTGACTAAAATAGAAATATTAGTAAGCTAAAATGGGTATGAAAAAAATTTACTTCCCTTTCTCCTGTTGTTCCACCTCTTTGGTTTTTTCTTTCTTTTGAAAGTGCTATTTATACATTATTTTCATGGTAGATGTTTATGTTTTGTTATGAACGGAAGTTGGTTATGAGTCTGCCTTGTGTCCTAGTTCGTATATACAAACTTTAAAAATAGAACACTTTCTGCAGATTTGCTACCGAAATAACGTTTTATGTAAATTGGGCCACTGCCTCGTTGATAGCGAAATAGTTTGTTCTAACTATATAAATATATGTAGGACTAACAGGGTTTTGTTATTAATAGGTAGCTAAAATATTTTTGTTCATCTTACATTTATAATAAAAGTAGAAAAACACACCCTCTTACAAATAGCTGTTTTAGCATTAATCCGGAACAAGGTCAAGATTAACTGTGTTGTGTGTTCTGTGTTGGCATATTTACTGAAATTAGCTATGTGATGCTAAGCAGTGGCACAGGAACAAGTCACGGTGGGTGGAGGGGGTGGGGGATTTTACTCCCCTCCCCCCTTCCACACACAAATTGTGATAATTTAAAGATCTTATTGGGGCAAGATACAAAGCTCACACTTAACATAATAAAAATATGTGTTTGGAGCACACACTGAAGAAATTTTGAAAATTCTAATAGTGATACCAGCTACATCAGCCACTGCAGAAAGAAGTTTTTCAATGCTTGGGTGCATAAAAAACTATCTTTACTCCATAATGAGGCAACGTAGACTAAATCACCTGTCTCTGCTTAATGCATACCCTGAGAGGCCCAACAAACTTGGAATTGCAAAACTAATTAGTGGTTTTATAGCTAGTAATGAATAAAGGGCACCGATGTTTGTAAACCTACTTTAATTTTGTTGTGTTTCATAATTTATGGCATGCCTAAAATAAATGAAAAAAATGCGTAATGAGACCTTTAAATATTACATTTTCCTGGTATTTTTTTAATCCCAAAAATGTTATTCCTTACGACAGCACATGATTACATCTAGCCCCCACCCCCTCCCTCAAATAAAAACATTTCTGCACCACTGTTGATGAGTATATAATAACTGTTCCCTTTTTTTTAACTAGTTTATATGATAAAAGGCTGCTTTGCCTGGGGCATCAATTCCTAGAATTATTAGAACCCAAATGTTATTCTTATTACATTTAAAATAATTCAAACCTAGTGGTCTGTGAAAATTTGTGTTTTCCACAACAACATACTTGCTTATTTTATTTTTGTGTGTATAGTGAACATAATGAATAAAACGCAGCCCACTTTTGATGTACATACTTTATTTCTTCAATAATCTTTCAATACAAAAAATACTCTTATCACACATTATATGTATTGTGGCGTAACTACATGATTTGTATGCTCTTTTATGTGTGAATGCAGGCCTGATGTGCCATAAACCAAGCAACACTTTTTCTTACCCTCACTCCCCCATGTAACCACCAAGTAGATATTTAGCCTGACCCCTCCTCTCAACCTGTGTTACATTACTTTTCACATCAAGAGTGAATTTCATTAATTTCATTTAATTTTCAACACCGTTAATATTAGGAAGAAATCTATAAGTATGTTTATTAACAGTGAAAACTTTAACAATAGTACTATTTTGTCAAAATAAGAATTTAAGTATAAGATCTGTGTTACGTAACACTGTGATGTACCTACCCTACCATTAAAGGCACCTCCCCGCCTCAACAGGGTTATGTGACTTATGGATGATCCCCGAGGCCCTTGAGTACAGTATTGAGACATGGTGTGAATGTGTGTACGGTAAACATACTATTGCAGAATGTGGTAGGTAATACTATGATAAAGAAAGTAAGAAATTTGAGCAGGATGCAATTAATAATTACATACATACCTAAGATGATACACTTCTATAGTAAATGAGTGTAGTTTGAATTTCACTTATTGCATAGTACCAAATAAACAAGTGGGAAAATGTACACAATTTGTGTGTTTTAAAGGGAGGGGTAAGCACATTATTTCACAAGCATACTGAACTGCACACCCACAAAGATATACATTCCTATGACATTGTGAAAGTGGATCATATACGGGGGAGGGGGGGTACCAATTTAGAGGAAATTTTCTCCCATTTGCATGGAGTGAGGGTGGGAAACCATTTCTTATAAATTTATACTTTCTTCATTACTACTCCCTAACCATAATTAACGTGCATATAAACCAAACTGGTATTAAGATGCGATGAAAAATTAACAAGTTAAATAACATAATAAAACAATATAGGAAAAGTAAATTATTTTGTATGCAACAGCTATTGACTGAAAACTGAAATAAATTAGCTTTTGATAGATTTATTTGATTTTTTTTTTGTCAGTAAACGTAGTTAATATGTGTACATGTGTAGTAAACCAAACACACGTTTTTATATAAAGATATGAATTTGTGTTACAGCAACAACCTTGCAGAATGGTGAGCCGAATATTTCAGGCTCATGGTGAATTCTGCGCATCCTACCCTTGGGAGGTTATAGTGGCAACACTGACACTGACTGTCTGTATGTTGACCGTGGACCAGCGGCCAATAGGATTGCCCCCTGAGCCTCAGCGACAATGCCACCCCTGGGGAAACAATTGTCTTGGATTGGAGGTAACAACATTATTATTTTTCTGTAGGGTACGAGAAGATTATTAGGATGAAGCAGGATCCATTCATCTAGTTGTGTATCAAACTATTTCCAACCATATTTGAAAGTTGGGTTCAAATCTCAATGGAAAAGAATATGATGAAATAACATTCGTTTGTTATCGATTTATATAAGAATTTATTTGTAAAATCTCACTAAAAAAAGTAATGGTTATATCCTTAAGAGCTCGTCTCATCCCAAGGGTAATGCATATCTTAGGTAGGTAATACAGCTCAAACCATACATCACATTATAGTGAAGTTTTTTGTATTCCACTTTAAAAAATAGTAGACTTGAGATCAGTGAAACTATTTTACTGCATTTATAAAAAAATAATTAAAAAGAGCTATTTTAAAATAAAAACTTTATCAAATTGATCTCAATTTTGTTGTTGTAAAATTAAGAACACAGAAAACCACAGTTATCTATGTTTTCCAGTTCAAATGTAATTTGTATCTAATCTTCTGGTTAACCAGTCTTGGGGATGGTCTCTTAAGGAAGTGCTGGGCTGGTTACACCTTTTTATGTCTGAGGTTGTATACATTTTGAAAACATGTTTGTTGATTACATTATACTCTTGATTGTCCAGATTGATAGGGGAAAAAAAAGTCTTGATTAAAAAAACCTGATAAACCCAGAGAAAATGTGCTTTTCCTCAAAATAATTTAGTCACTATTTTTTTTTGTAAGCAGAGGTCACCACTTCAGTTCGATGACATGTTCGCAATTTCACCAGTTTAATTTTCTCTCATTATGTCTAAATGCAAAATTATGTTTACTTTTCATGTTAAATCTTTCATCCACACGTTCAGTTTTGCTGGTCTGTACATCTTCAGACATTTATATTGTAGAGTGTAGGGCAGGCCTTTTAGAGATTAAAAAATTCTGCCCTGGTTAATATGACCCTGTATAATCGATAGTCTACTGTGTTATGTTTCCATGAGAGAGAGAGAGTAAAACTGGATTTTGGTTCTATTTTCAGGAATACAATGCAGTTGATGTTATTGTGATGACTATAATACGCTGCATTGCTGTCCTTTATAGTTACTATCAATTCTGCCAGCTTCACAAACTGGGCTCCAAATACATCCTTGGTAAGTGGAGTACACAGACTGTTGGTTTGCATAATTGGTTTCACAAATCTTCCATTAGTAGTGGCAACACAGATGTTGAGACTGACTCTTATTTGAGATGCCATTGCTCATTTGCCAATGTTTATTCTTGAGACCATCCACGTTGAGCTCAGTTTTTTTGTGTGTTGTCCTATTTTCCTTCCAGGTGAATTGAGTTTTTCTTAATACTCTTCTTATGCCTTCTTTTTAAAGTGTGACCATTAATAACTTTAGATCACATAGGCCTATAACATTGACATCAAAGTCATCAAAATTATAATTAACTCTTGTAAGTTTTTTTTTAATAAAAGCTCAACCTTAATCACTCTAAAATAATTTTCATCAAAGTCGAACTTTAAAAAGACTTAATCTTGTGAATGTGAGGAGTGCCAGACCTCCATCGTGGTTCGGATTCCACGTTAAACTGTAGGTCCTTCATTTCATCTCACAATCACATTAGCGTAAGTGCGTATAACCCGAACGGGTAGTAAGACGCGGTACTAATAATAATAATAAAATGACTTAATTAATTGTCCTCCTGGTGAGGTCAAAACTGTAATTAATAACAATGCAAGGCATATTTGTATTATATATTATTTTACACCAAATTAAAATATAATCATGTATAATAGTTGCAGTAAACCAACACACATGACACTCAATTTTTTCTAGTAAGAATATGTTAACTGATGTGAATTCTACATTTTATATGTGCATTAATTTTACTTCTTACTTCCTAAAAAAATCAATTAATATCTCACTAAAAAGTTAATTCAAAGAGCTTTTGAAAAGTATCTAAAAATGTATGTGGAAAAACTCATGTAGACAAAGTCAGTGATTTATGGAAGCTGAAGAGTGTGGTTTGAAAGGGAATCCAATAAGTCAATGTGAACGAAGCATTTTGTGTTTGTTTGGGCATATTTAGAGGATGAGCGTGGATCAAATGACGAAACAAATGTATGAAGGTAAGAGTGTGTGGATCAAAAGCAAGGAGTAGGCCATGTAAGACATGGTTAATTGTTGTAGATGAATGTGTGGAAAAAAGAAAAATTAAGACTTCTAAGAGTATATATGACTATGAATGTTGTTGAAGTGAAGGGAGTATACAATGATAGGGAAGTGTGGAGAAAGTTAGTGAGTATGGATTAAGTTTGGAGGGGTGAGGATTATTTTTTTAGCCAAAGGCAAAGTTACTCTCACCTAACCCCAAAGGAAATGGTGTGATTAGGTATGTACCTATGTTGAAATGTTTGTAGAATGTATCTGAAATCACTGCTCTACAAAAATGCTAAACGTCTCTGGGAAAAATAAGTATGCTTGAACCTGGGTATCTCAAGTTTGTAGAGTGGTGGTATACTTTGCCACAGGTCCAGGATGTGATTCCAATCATCTGCTTTGCTGGTTTTTCTCCTTTAAAATTCACACTCATTATTTTTTTATCATACTTTGAATGGCCAATACAAACGGAGCTTAGAAATTTAAGACAAATAATATTGTATTTTCTACTGGTGTGACAGCGTGCTAGCTAAAGTTAAAATAAATACACATTTTAGTGTTGGTAATAACACGGTCTGAGGCGTCAGTCTTGCATTAGACTTGATTGATGATGACAAGGAGGTTAAGGTTAGAATCCCAGCCAGATGCATTTGTAGTGGTTTTCCAAACGTGACTTTTCACCGTGATTTTCTCATCCCTTCTTTGAGCCCATACAGGCACACACTATATAAACTACCTTGCACTTTTATTAATAATCATGGTGTTAAACATATTGCTTTTTTTTAAATCTCATTTATACATTCCATTGCTAATGATGGCTGTGTTAATTAAAAGGTAGAAATGTAATTCTTGGCATGCATTTACACAGAGGAAGCATTCACTTTCTCTTGTTAGCCCTTGTGAAAGTTATAGACAGCTAAAACCACAGAACAATGCAGCCAACTTGTACACTGTTGCTATTATCTTGACCCTAACGTCATGGTCATTGCTAGTATCTTACCTTGTAGTTCCTGGGTTCAACGGCACCAGTGAAAGTGGTGCATGGATCCCAACATTCACATTCTCTCACCGCCGCTGTGCATCGGTGGGAAGTTTAGATAAATAACTGATTATAGAACGTGTTCTTTTTTCCCCATAGGTAACTATATATGCCTGTGGTTAGTAATTTTGCGTAATTTCATTGGTACCCAGACCTAGAATATAGTAAATAAGTCATTTTGTGAGTAATTGATACTACTTGGCAGTAATTTTTTTAAATAGTATGTCAGGGTGTCTACCATCCGGGAAATTCAGGGAAAACTGGAATTAACTGGGAATTCGAAGTGGCCGGGGAAAAAAGGTGAATAAGTTGGGAATTTGGTAAATTACAAAAAATATCCAGGAAAATGTTGTTTTATTTAAAATATGAAATATTATAATAATTAAATCAATAAATTACAATGTGAGTAAAACTATCTTTTTTTTGTTTGTAGCAGTGTAATATATTTTATAATTTTTCTAATTCCTAGTAGACTATGTTTAACAAATTGAAAAAACTTATTATTATTCATAAAAGAGATTAACAAATCATGGGAGGGAGGGAGGGAGAGGGGATAGAAGGGTGCGACATACTTTATAGAGTTGGGAATTTTAGGAAATGACCAGGGGAAAAGTCAAGAATTTCATTGGTTAAGTTGAGTAGACACCATTATGTTCATTAGCAAGGTTATTAATGACTTAATCTAAAGTGTAGGGTTTGGAATGGTATCTTAGGGGAAATGCACCTACATTGGTGTAGATAGAGGATGAGGGAACCACCATTGTAGGATTATGTTAAGAAGAACACTTTAAAAAAATACAAGCATAATTTTTTGGGGTCAACATTGAAAGAATTTTACTTGATTATTAATGTTATTTTGTGGGTATTGGTAATATTATTAAAATGCTTCCATCTCCCACTTTCCTTCCATCTTTCTCATCCTCTCACTTGCACACTTTCTGTTATATTATGCTCTTATCTCTTTCTTGGTCTCCCTTGCAGTCTTTTTCCTACATACTTTATCTCATAATTAATTCTTTTTGGCATCCTCTTATTATCCATCCTCATTACATGGCCATACCATCTCAGCCCTGCTTCCTCAACTCTCACTCTTTCCTGTATAACTTCTTTCATAATCCTGTTTCTCCTTGTAACAGCTAACATGCTATTCACAAACTCCATTCCCATGGCCTCCAGTTTCCTAGCCTCTCTTACATTCACCTTACATGTTTCTGCTGCATATAGAAATATGGGTATGAGCATAACAATTCATTCAACATTTCTGAGACCTCCATTTGAAAAATATATTTGCGCTTAGCTTAGAAACTATTAACTTATATTAGAAGCTATTGGTTTTACAAAAATTTATTTAAATATGTTAAGCACATATATGAGCATGTTGGCTATCACGAGGAGAAACAAGATTAGGAATGAAGTTGTCCGGGGTAGAGCTGGGGTATAGGGAGTACATGAGATAGAAGAGGATGAAAGATTGAGATGGTATGGCCATGTAATGAGGATGAAAAAAAAGGGTATCAAAGAAAATGTTGGAAATTAAGGGGTAAAAGACCGCAGGGGAAGCCAAGAAAGACAGGAGGAGCAGACAACAGAAAGTGTTCAAGTGAGAGGAGAAGAATGGAGGAAATTAAAGGAGGAAGAGTGGTGTAAGGGTAGAGGAAGATGGAGGCATTTTACTTAATTGACCCGGCCACAGGCTGGAAACATATGATGATGATTTAAATAAACATTTTAATTGTTAATAGTCCTACAACTTTGCAGTGATGAGCTATTTTGTATCTTAAAAGATTGTGGAGGTAGATCAACATTGTAGATATCCTCTTTTGTGAAGTCCCCTCTAAGTTATTTTCCTGGAAATATTAGTTGCGCTACTTTGTTTGCAATTTTAAACGTATTTAGATACAATTTTTAATCAAAATCATTATAGCCAATTTTGAGAAAAATAATTTTTTTCTTTTTTAACTCTTAAGTAAATTACCCTTAATTCTAGTGTTGGATAACTAATTCCAATAACTCCTCCGAGGAACCTTATAAAAACCTAGATACCAAGTTTTAGCCTGATGGGTAAAATGATTTTGGCTCTAAGCAGAGATACAGAAAGACAGCATCGCATAAAAAAAACCTTTTAAGTGGTCATGAAATGTCAATATCCACCAAAATTTTAACCCCAATAACAATTACAATGCTTCTCTCATCGACGAATTTAGAGGAAGTAAAAAAGTTCTGTGACACTTGACATATTTTGAATGCATTTGATTGTATTTTGTTTTAAAATTGTTTCTTTTATCAAATAATTATTTCATATCCTTCTCTGTTCTTGTGATTAATTCATACTTTGCAGATAATAGCTTTCGGAATAAAGAGCTGATACTTGATATAAAAACTGCTTTCATATATCTAATGTTTTTAATACTAAAGAATTTTTTTGGTGTGTCTAAAATATGATTTTGAAATAGTTAGGTAAATATGAACTACGGTAACTTTGATAAATAGTTATCATATTTGGATCTAGGTGTTAAAGACAAAAGTAAATGTCTGAAAACTAACTAGAACTAAATCATGGTATGTTTATTCTTTGGGTTAAACTCCACATTAAAATGAATCTTGACCATTTTTTACCCAAGTTTCATCAATTTTGTTTTACTTCAAGAGACTTGATGTAATTTTAAGTAAAAGTTTGTCAGAAACAATTTGAATATACTTGTAAATGTGGGGAATGCCAGGCCCCACTGTGGTTCAGATTCCACGGAAACTGTAGGTCCTCCATTTCATCTCACAATCACCCTACCATTGTACATTAGTGTAAGTGCGTATAACCCGAACGGGTAGTAAGACGCGGTGCTAATAATAATAATAATAATAATAATAATAATTTGAATATAAAAACTATTCACAAAAACCCTTCACAAAAAATATCAATATATCATCTAATAAAAATCTAAATAATGGTATACTGAAAATAATTTACATAGATCTATATATTATGTATGTAATTTACAACATTATATATTTAAAATAGTGTGTATATACTTGCTTATTATTAAATATATATTTACATTTTATATATTATTTTATTTATATTTGTATATATAATCACTCACTCACTCTCACACTCTCACTCATACACACACACTCATACACACACACTCTCACACACACTCACACTCACTCTCACACTACTCCATGGTGTTAGCTCAAGATCGAGCAATAGTGAGCAGCCACCTTGTAAGCGATGATAGTGCTAACATTTGCAGATAGGGGGTGTCATGTGGTCAGCATAACAAACCCTTTGGCCGTTAATCTCAATTCTCTAGACCGGAGCTGCTACCTATTTATTCAAGTAGTTCATCATTTTGTCCTCACGATGCATATGCCTTTATTAGTAACAAACACTGTATACACACATTAATACACATAGTTATGCAGTTAAACCATGTACATCTAGATATCATGCTGTGTGTGTATCTAGCTGACCGGAAGGAAGCTCTCACAGGCTGCATTCCAAGCAAGGCCAGTTAGACAAGCAGGAAAGTGGCTCACCTAGGACAGCCCAATCAACATCGTCGTCACAGAGAAAGTGCTGTGATGACATAGGCTACCTCCTCAAAAAGTGAAATTTATTCACTAATCTTGAAAACATAACAGGCCCACTCGTAGATTGCCTAATAAGGGCTTGCCTCCTTTCTGAGACTATGGCTTTGTTTATCAATGACTTACAACCTTGGTTTGGCAGGAATGTGACTTGCAGTGTTGAACATGTTTATCTGTAATTATATCTACCAGACCTGATTTAGGGGAACTTTTTCAACCAATTGAAATATCAGCACACAGCTTACAAATTAACTTGGTTATAAAACAGACATAACAACCAGACCCTGACCATAAATTTATTACAATTATAGGGGAAATTCTAATTTCACCATTGGTAATCTTTTTTGACCATACCAAGAATCAAACTTACGGTCTTTAATTTAGTCCAAAGATATGCTAATAACCTATTCAAGTTGTCATTGTTTATTATGTAGCTCTCTCTATCTACCACTTTGGACACTACATTATTTTGAGAATTGTGTTGTTAAACTAAGTAGTGTATGCTTCTTTGGAGTAGGAGGAAATAAAGCCAAAAATGCTTTTGCTATTAATATGATAGAGGCATTACTTTAAAAATATAATTAAAATTTTATATCTAACCAATTGGGTAAAATATATTTCCTGAACTTACTTTGTTAAAAAGTGTAATAGAAAAAAACATCATAATTAGGTCATCAATATTTCAATTGGTTTGCTGCAGCTCTCCACTTTTGCCTATCCTGGGTCAATTTTTTTTACATGTTTGTACTGTCTTCTGTCAACATCTCTCACTATCTGATTCATGTACTCCAGTCTTAGTCTCCCTCTTGAATTTATCCCTTCTATAATTATCTTCATCAAACTACCATCTCAGTTTATGGCCTACCATGTTAACTCTTCTTTGCTGTATATATTTCCAAAGTTTCCTTTCACCGCAATTTTTTATTTGATATTTTCTCCATCCATGATATTTTCAACATTCTTCTCTAGCACCACATTTCAAATGTTCATTTAATCATTTCCTTTCATTTGCACCACTGGTATGGGCTTTATATCCATAAAGCACAACAGTCAAATATATATGCCTTTAAGAAGCTTTTCTTGATTTCCAAATTCATGTTAGTCAAGGTTAGTAATGTTTTCCTGTTATAAAACGTTTTCTTCGCCTGTGCTATTTTACTCATATTTATTGCTCCTCTTATATTTGGTTATTTTATTTCCTAGGTAGCATAATTACATTATTATATGTACCTTTTTACACACTTTTATCAATGATGTAATTATTTTAAAATAGGTGTTAAAAAGCTTTTATTTGATGTAAATTAATATTATTTTTAATTGTTTTACCATAATTTAACTTGATAAGGAGTAAAATATATTTTCAACTATATCAATAGTTAATAACATTATAATTACTAACAGTTATAATTTTGCTTAAAGATGTGCCTGTAACCATTTGGAAAAATTAGTATTTTTATAAATTTAAACTACCATTTAGAATTTAAAAAAAAGTTTCAACACCTCTAATTTTAAATTCTAACATAGTATCTCACTTTCACATTGATTGTCATCATGTCTAGAACACCGGCTCTGACAGCTCTATGGAATTTTAATGCAAGTCATATATTTCACAACTATACATGACTTATTCGTTATTATTTTCCAACCTTACAAACCAAGAGTTATTACTTTGTTGGTTCCTTGAGGTAACCAAACCTTGTACCACCAAAGGCATCCATTGGGTCTTTACTCTCATGTCAGACTAGACTGCTGATGACTAAGAGATTGAGGTTTGAATCTTGGTCGGGTGTACTAAGGATGGTTTTGACAAATTGGTTTTCCACTCTCCCTCCAAACAAATGTGGATACACTTCCTCTAAACATATTCTTCCTAATCCTTAAAACCATTAGTGCAATTAGTACATAAACACATCACTCGAATGAGTAGTAAGACATGCTAAAAAAATATGGGTGGCCCGGGTGCATTGGACTTGAATTCAATATACTACAAAGTTTAAGAACCTAATCATCTGTTCCTCTTAAGGGTGTTGGAAAGACGTTGCAAGTTTGTTGTAATTCATAAACCAATAAATAGTGGTATGATACTAGTTACTAGTGATAAATCTGTGAACATTTTATTTAGACTTTAGGTTGAGTGGCTAAGTTAATAGCAAAGCTAGACTTGGCCTAAATAACCTTATTATTAATAATATTATGGTGAAACGTTAACTACAACATTTTTAACTAAGTGATAAATGTATATTTGGCATGATTTGTACACATTGTTTTAAAAAACTGCTAAGTCTTTGTGTTTTGGTAAACTCTCACACTAACTGGTTCTGTGGCAATAAGGCACTTGACTCTGGCATGCAAGGTGAGAGTTCCCAGGGAAAGGGATTTGCAAACAGGTTTAAAGGAAGCTTTATTTTTTAACAATCTTGTTTTCAATTCATTCTTTAAGTGTACATTACTACACTTCATAAAACAATCACACATTATTCCATGCCTTTTGTTTGAATAGAAAGCATTAGAACTGAAATTTTTAAAAGGCAAGGTATTCACCCTATTTGTGTTTTGACACATGAACTTCTCACTGTTAAAAAGGTCTAGCTAGTTTTTACTCAATTTTAGTGAACAAAACAAATAAATAAATACAAATCACACAAAAATGTATTGTTGTTGTTTGATTATACCATTTCTTTTAAAGCCGCCTGCGCAGAAAGTGCCTAGCCCACGTGTTGGTTGGAATGGTAAGTTATGGTTTCTTTTTTATGCGCATTCAGGTCAACACTGAGAATATCAAGTCACAGGTAATGTAGGCTTATGAAACGTGGCCGAGCCAAACAATCTTCAAACCGGTATCCAGCATGGTAACCAAACATCTGTTGCATCACCAAGTCAGAATTTCTTGGTTCATTGCGGCCAAAATACTACTTTGTTGTTGGAATTTTATAAAGTGTTTCAAGGCCTTGCCACTGATATAGAGTAAAAAATGAAAGTAACAATTAAATAGTTTGCTAATATTCACTTTGATATTGCACATCTTATATTTGAAGGTTTTTTAGCACAAGCACCAGTTTCTCTTACCAGAATTAGGTTGGGAGAGTCATTTTCTTAACCTTCACATTTAACTCTGACCAGTGAACTGAAATGATTTGTCTCCCTCCATCTCTGATATTGTAGCTCTGGTTTAAATTTTGAATCCATTGCTGCCAGGTGCACATTTTTTTAAATTGTGAGCCTTAATTCTAATTTTCCCATTTTCTATAAGAGTTGCTTTTAATAAAAGGTATCATCCACTTAAGTTGTATCTCGTTAACATTGATTACTCCACCAATTATGGTTCCTAAGTTGTTCTTATATTATTCTAAGCTTTGGATAAACTAGGATCGCCTTCTGGCAATGGATCCAGAGGTACCAGATTTGATCCTCGGTGTTTCCATGTTTTTCTCTGAATCAGAGGGTTTGGAACATTGTCATCTCAGCCTCGTGAGAACAAACGTGAGGCTACTTGAATGTAAAAGTAGCGGCTCTAGCCTAGAAAACTGAGCTTAGTGGCCAGAGGGTTTGTTATGCTGACTACACGACACTCTATATCTGCAGAAGTTAGCACTATCTTCACCAGCAGATGGTGGCTGATTGGTCAGTCTAGCTCCATTGTGGACTGATACCATATAGTTTTTTTTATGGACTAGACGGGGACCATTAATTTGAATTATTTCTGTTATATACACATGTAAGATATTTATATGAAGGATAGTTGGATATTCACAAATAGAAATAAAATTAATCTATTTGGTCACTTAGAATTAAAAACTAGTCTTCAAAGTCAGTCAACCACAGTATCTGTGCAGCCATCCCGGTCATAATATTAATTTTATTGTGTGTGTTCTGCCATAAATGTTTAAATATTAATGTATTTATTTTTATAGGCATGTTACATGTCTGGGTTGCTAGCATCTGAGATCTTCTAAGTATAGTAAACTACTAACCACTTGTATCCTGTGTGCTTATACATATAACTATTTAAGTTGCCAGCCAGGTTTCAAATCACACATATCCTCAAGATCTTACACTGTAATAGGCCAATCCTTGGATTTAGCCCTCTGCCACATTCTGCCATGGCAAGACACCATAATGTCATAATAGGTGTATAAAATTAAATTAATTGTAACAATATTATGTGTTGCAGGTATCGCTGGTCTCTTCACTGTCTTCTCTAGTTTTGTGTTCAGCTCCAGTGTTATAAACTTCCTGCGCAGTGACATCTCTGACCTTAAGTAAGTTGTTAGTGGCACTGAAATAATTTGTTACCGTACACCCTATTGTCCTTGGACACGGGTTATTTTTGAACTGTAAGATATTTGTCTGATTTTTTTTTAAAATGCAAAATTGTCTGAGTTTTAACTCCAGCTGTTGCCAACAAACAAAAAGATTTAAAAAAAAGAAAAAATAGAGCACTGAATAGATAATATTTCAAACTATATTTGTCTTAGATATGATTAGTTTAAAAAGGGTTTTGTCATCTGCGTGGAGTGACAACAATGCCACCTAACTGGTTTCTTGAGGTTTCACATAGCTGTCACTAGAAAACGCTATTCTCTAATTTTGAGTTGAGTCTATTCTCTTTTTTACTTAAACTAGTCATATTCTGCTACGTTCTATTAATTTCTTGTCTTAGGTGATTATTTTGATCTAAAGAAGTTATAATGATGAATGGGCTAGTATTTGTATAAAGGTATCCATGGCAGGCAAGATGGTTTCTGACAGCTAGCAGGTTCTTTATTGCAAACATCAACTGAAAGTGACTAATGTCAACACATTTGGAAATAATTATTATTTGCTTTTTATACTATATTATTAATAAAAATCTCACCAAAAAAATAATACTTCCTTAAGGATTACTGTATAATTGGTGTTTTCGTAACTTATCGAAAGACCAATATATATTAATAAAATTACTAGGTTTTTTGTATTGCGGTTGTTTCAAAAAGAGAGATTACAGTATTCATTAAATAACTAACTAAAAAGTATTATTCACACTTATATCTTGTTATGACTGTCCACAAAAGAAAAGTTTTTATACTTTATAGAGAGAGCCATATAAAATCATAGTTTTAAAATCAAACGTGTAAGCATACAACCGCTTTAACGGTTTGTATGATGTCATTAACTGCCCTCTTTTGGCTTATTCGCCATCTTGATTTCGAAACAACATGCAACATTTAAAAAGCTCTCGTTTGAAAAGAATTTTTTAAGCAAACCATAGACGTCGCTTCCACAAAAAATAAACAGTCAAACAATTATATTTATAAATTCATGTTTCAATAATATAGAAATATTTAGTGATTTTAAAACAAATTGTTTGTTTCGGTGAATGTTCTGTCTGCCAAAAGTAACAACAAATCAACTTATATGATCTTGAAGATCATATGGTACAGCAAATGGATTTATGGTAAATTTCATTGCTGTAAGATACCCCCTCTCCTACTGTGAATGCCCTAAATTAATGCATAAATATCGGTTAATAGTTTAAACACAATATTTTAAGGGCTTATAAGCAAAGAGGTCTGTTTTATGATAAATTAATTCATTTGCTATACCTGAAATTTAAGAGAAAATAAACAATTTTTTGCAACATGTCCTCATTTTTTGCTCCTACAAATATGATAACTGGGTTGAAATATTATGTTAATAATAAACAGCAAAAATATGATTATTGTTGTATTTTTTTATTTTCGATATATAATCACAGTATATTTTATCTGTGATTGACACTTTTTAAATAATTATCACTATGAGTATGCCGTTTGACACAATTGTCCTGGCATTATTTGTAGAATTAAAATCAAGGAATAAATACAAACACATGTCATGATTGCCTCTGAGACAAAAGTAAAATTACAATCAAAATACACAGGCAATTTGTTCATAAATGTTTAGCTTTAAAAAACAGTTGTCATAAATGAGATTTGTATTCTCAGATTAATATTTCTAAGACTTTTTCTCTTCTCGTTAAGCTGTAACAGTGCTAAAAACTAAAAAGTACTGTTGAGTATAATGGTTATATTGGTTTTTCTTCACTTTTTGGTATATAGGGAACTAGTTTGGGACAAGTTTGAATCCAGAATAACTTGATGGAATAAAATGATGCTATAATTGCAATAAATTACAGGAAAGGTGGGTAAAAATATATAAAATGGTTTTTACAATGAAATGAACACCACAGTTTGCACTTTACATTGCTGCCACTGGACAAAGAGGTAATGTCTGTCTCTTCAATAAAATCAATCATACTCACAGGAGTGAGTGTGAAACCTGCATCACATTTTCCTTAAAGAGGAAACCAAAAAACACCAAAGGGAGTTGGCAGCAATGTAATGTGTGACCTATGTTTTCTTTTAATTGTAAAGCCATAATGTGTTTCTATACACCTTTCCTCAACCTTATTACAAATGTAACAAAATACTTCAAAAAGCAAAAAGAGGTTTTCCTTGATAGAATAAAATAAACTGCTCACTGTTTGGTTTATTAAATTTACATTACTTCATTTAATATTTCTTATATTTGAATAAATAAACCAATTTTATTAAATACTAGCAGCCCAACCCGGCTTCGCACGGGCATAATAATATAATAAAAGAAAATACACAATGTTTTACAGTGAGTTTCTAAAAAAATAACATTTATTGAAAACAAAAAACTAAGTTATTAATTTTTTTTTGTGAATATATTTTCTTAAACTTTTTTTTGTATTTACATTGTTTTTTATATTTTATTTTTATTTTTTTTATATATTATTTTTCACTTTTTTTTTGTCATTTTTCAATATTTTTTTTATTTATACTTATACTAATTGTTAAAAGGTCATAACCGCAAAACAAAAGCCATTTAATTTATTGAGTAAGAGCCTCCCTGTAAACAATATTTGATGTGGTTTTATTTTGTGGCAGCAAAATAAATTGATTTTCAGGGGCTCCAACCCGCGATAGGCCAACGTATAATTGACCATGAGTAAAACATTTATTTCGCAGATCGATCCCAACTAATTCGAAGGTTTGACCTTGGGACTTGTTAATTGTTAATGCGAAAGATGTTTTTACCGGAAATTGAAGCCGTTTAAATGGGATTGGCAAATCACTTGGGATCATCGGTATCCTCGGTATATGAGCTAGTTGACCAGCTGCTGGACCGGTCATAATAGTCGCTACAATTAAATTTTCCTTTAACTCCTTAATAAGCAACCTCGTCCCATTGCACATGCTTGGAGGGCTTAAATTTCTCAAAAGCATGATTGGAATTCCAATTTTTAACGTCAGTTCGTGTGGTGGTAATCCAGAAGGGTTCAAGGAATTCAAAAATTCCTGTGGATAATGAACTGTATCTTCAATATTAGTTACAGTGTCTATCGACTTGTATTTTTTTATCTGACCGCTGACTTTTTGAACGATAAGATTGTTTATTTCGTTGACAGTATCATTCTTTACTGATACTATTGCCCTAGAGCACAACCAATGAAAGTCCTTTTCGTGCAAATTCTCGATATCAGGGTATACTGCATCTATTAAATTTTCCAAATCATGGAGTATTTGGCCTAGATACTCATCCAGAATAATGTCACTATATCCGCTTAAATTTGGAGCAGGGAAAATTCCTTCACCAAGTTTTAGCAGTTGTTGTGGGAAATCACTGTCACTTCCATGAAGATGAGCTCTCATATTCGTCCTTAATTTTAATGTTTCAATCGAAGTCCATAAGGGAGACGATTTCAAGCATGCTTTGATGATATCTGCTCGCGTACCTCTGTTAATAACGGGGAGAGTCTGTCGGAAATCTCCAGCAAATACAAAAGTAATCCCGCCCATGACTGCAGAGGAGTTCCTGAGGTCTTTTAAGGTTCTGTTCACGGCCTCTATATGTGCTCTATGGCTCATCGTGCATTCGTCCCACATAACTAATGAGGTGTCTTGTAGTAATTTACCTAGAGGCCCGTTTTTGCGGATAGAACATGTAGATTGTTGCTCAAGATTTACAGATAGCGAAAGTTTAAAAGTAGAATGAGCAGTTTTGCCACCTCTCAAGAGAGTTGCAGCAATTCCGGAGGAAGCAACTGCTATTGCTATCTTCCCTGATTCTCTGACCTTAGCAAGTATCAAATTAGCAAGAAACGTCTTTCCTGTTCCCCCTGGCGCATCCAAGAAAAATATTTTTCGTTTGTCATTATTCACGCTGTCGACTATAGTCTCAAAAGCATGTTTTTGATCTGGGACTAATTTTGGTAGGTTTTCATTGACGAAAGCGGTCAAATCATTTGTATCGTAGTGATGTGCCATTGTATCTGCAACATTGTTTTCTGTACGAACTGAAGAAGGTAATCCAAAATCACTTAGACTTTTGTCATTTAATTGCAACAATCTATTTTCTATTTGTATCAAACCTTCGTTATAAATATTCTCATTGTATGGTAACGCGAAGTCTTGATTTTCCTGTCTGATTCTGTGTCTAACATCTTCACACAAATCATCTTTGAAACTGTCCCACAATTTGAATGGCTCCGATGGCTGACAAAATAAAAGTATGACCACAAACAACTCTCTTAGTTGTATTGGACATTGCAAAAGCGATGCTTCTCTTAGAGTATTTTCCCAATGGTCATCGTTTTCTAGCAAACCTCTAGCACGGCAAGCAGCTTGATAGGTCTCTTTGAGAACTCCGTCCACAGTTTTCAAGTGCTGGAATGAAGTTGGACCGCGTACGTGATGCAGCAACATCCTAAGATAAAAACACTCAGATTGAGAAGGATGAACACCATAGACTCTTCCTAAAGCAGCATCTTTTTTTATTCCTGGATGGCCAACTACGTTCTCACCACGCTTCCTTCTTGTAAACTTATTATTGGCCCATGTGAAATATTGCGGGACTTCGTGGTATAGCAGTGTCTTTGCGAATTCATCTTCATTACAGAGCTCAAAGAAAGCAAGCAAAGTTGTTTTGCGTGGATTTCGGGCCACTTGTTCAGCCGTTTCTGCGGTGAAATACACCCTTTGCCCATTTTCTAAGTGGACAGCTAACTGTAAGACTGTAGGATGGCGCTCGTGGATCGGGAATTCGAATATTCGCCAAGCAGCTTCAGATGTACTGATGTAACGGCCATTCACGTAGTTTTCCACTTCATCATTTGGGTTTCTGACGCCAAATGTAGCTTGGTCCGATCCTTTATTTATGTATTTACAAATGTATTTGATGGCTTGAACTGAGTGGCAGTACTCTACATTTATGTGAGCGTTAAACGTCCTGCACAAAAGTGGAGAATAAGGGACAATCCAGCTATTATCTATAGTAAAATTACTGCCTCTGATATATAGCGAAGCACTCTGTCCTCCATTTGCGGTGTCACGACGACGATAAACTGGATATCCATCCTCTCCGGTCTGAGTTTCGTTGACCAAACGTCGTGGGTATTTTTTTGTGCAAATTCCGTTTTTCATACATGGTGCTGTTAAGTTATGCTCTCCACATGGTCCGTGCACCATATTTTTAGTTACGATATCGAACAGTATCGGATCGTTTTGTTGGTTGGGCAGTTCCGCAACTATCAGACTATCAATTTCGTCTGGTTGAATTTTTGTTTCTAGCCAAAACAGCATATGACAGTGTGGTAAACCTCGCTTCTGCCACTCCACACTTGCCATGAAACATTTCACTTTGCCGAATATTTCATCTTTATTGAATAATTTTATTAATTTCTTCATCTTTAAATGAAATACCCTTGAAATTATGTCATGACGATCGAAAGAACGCTGACCAGGTAGTAGTTCCGCTTTAATTTCAGGCCATTCGGGGTTGCACGTAAAAGTGACAAACAGATCTGGTCTCCCATAGTTTCGGACATAAGTCATCGCGTCTTGGGTTTTTTCATGCAGATAACGTGGAGAACCTGTGAATGAAGATGGCAAGATTACGCGTTGACCGATATTTGATGGGTCAAAATTTCCGTCTTGATTTAAAGCGTCTCTGAGATGAATGTATTCTTCAGCCCTTAATCTCTGTTGATTACGACATATGTAATTCAATCTTTCCGATATCATTTTTGCCATCATATCTACAATAAATTGACTAAATAGGTCCCTGTAATAATGTAATGGATTAAAACAGTCAGCTCTAAACATCAACCTAAATGCATAAAATTGCATGCACGTCACAGTTTTGTTTGTCGCTGTATCTTGCTGTGGAATAGTTAAATAATAACCGTCTTCTCCTTTAACGAACATTAAGGGATACTGTAGTGGATCATACGATCGGTGTAACTCAGAGACCCTTTTCAATTGGCCGTCTCTTCCGTGCAACACTATATCTCTGGGGCCTTTTTCTTCGTCAACCAAGAGAACGGCTACCTCGTTTACAGCTGGAGCATTGTATCTACCCGGGTGTGCTGTCTGCGGCGGGCGGTCAGAATGGATTATTAACTTTAAATTATCCGAAGTGGTACGTTCTAAATTTTGTTTAAAACTTTGTATATATACATTGTGGCTATTCAGTGTGGTCTGTAGTTCGTTAATTAAATCGATTTTTAGCGTTGGAGCTATGTTTGACCTCAACGATAGCTGATCTGCGTCTGAAATGAAATATATCTGCAAGTATTGTGGATTTTGGCCTTGTGGTGGTAAAAGGCTACCAATAAGATGATAAACCTGTCCCTCTACTTTAAAAGTTGGCATAAAATTTCCTTCTCTTATTTCTTTGGCACCAAACGAAGTCATTTGAAAAAGGCTATTGTACTTACGGATGTTGGTTAAAAAATGTCTAGATAGCGAATGATTATTTGTCAAAAGATTTTTCATTGGCTGTGGCGGTTCTTTAATATTGGGGAGACTAACTTTTCCAGAAGCACAGCACATGCCATTAGCTTCATCGGCCCATTTTTTGGCAGAACACTTAGGGCAGATCTTTGTCATGTCGCCGATTTGGACGGAAGACTGTTGAGCATAATCAATCTGTGGATCGTATCTAAAAGCCGATCTATTACTATGAGCCAAAACTTGATTGCGAGCTCTAGCTCTGGACGTCTGTTGTCGCTCTCTCTGATCTTGAAGGCGTTGGGAACGCTCAGAGCTTGATTCCCTATGGCGAGCTTGTATATTTCTTGCATTTTGCTCTTCAAGCCGCTGAAAACGCTCAGTACTCGACTCTCGCGCGTGCACTTGAGAGGTTCTTAAATTTTGTTCAGTAAGCCGCTGCGAACGCTCAAGACTGTACTCTCGCGCGCGGACTTGAGATTTGACATAACAAGAGTATTCTCCTCTAATGAGCTAGTTGGTCCTTGATGCATGTTTACTTGAGTGACAGTGCTAAGGTCATACATAACTCTATAGGGTTGGTCGTGATTCAATTGTCCTTCACACCTAAACTACTATGGTAATGAACTTATAATGATTAATGTATGAAGGATGTTTGGTGTCCTACGTGTGATGGGACAGGCAGCATCACTCTGAAGGACATTAGCATAGCAAACAATACAATTAATTTATTTTCCCATCCCTCCAGCTTGATTCTCTCCTAACCTCACTTTCCAACCGACTATAACTTTTAGCGTTCCAGTAAAAGTGACCACGTCCAAATTTGTCATTTTGCTACGTTTACCTCCTTTTACAATACACACTGAGAACTTGGTGAATAAACTTACCCCTGTACATAATTATTGTTTATTTGTATGGTCTGGGCTATTGTATTATACTTGTACTTAATTAAAATTCAAGTAATTATGGTATACATTCATATATTTATGACAGTTTTGGACTTGATCACATATACCTATAAGCTTGTGTTTCATACCACCCATCAAGATTGTATCTTTCCTCTCTCTCACTTTCTCTCTCTCTCACCCATCATCTTGATCATTTGCAAGGCTGCACTTTTATGTGATGTCAGGTCAGTTCCAACACACTGTTTGTTGGTTTATTAAGTTTCCTTGAACTTGATTCGACTTTGTTGTTCCTCAGGAAGCCAAATCTTGTAAACTCAAGGATGTTATAATAATCAATTCAGATCAAGCAATTGATTGATAATTTAAGTATGTTATGGTGTTATGATTTAGCATTTGATTGGTGAGCCTGTTCCACTAGTCGACACTATTTATAATAGTCTGCTCAAGTGTGCTAAGAATCATTCGCGAAGCATATCGTTTCAAGTGTGGAGTTGTGATATTACTTTTCTTTGTTTTTTATAATCTACATTAATTGGTGAATATACTCTATTAAAAAAGGGCTCCTGATATAAAAAAAATACTAGTTGGTATATCTCAGAAAAAGATTTTGGCCTTTTGATTAGCACAAAAATCACAAGTTACTCTTGTTGAGCTTTACTTAAAACTTTGGGATTTTAGACAACCAAGAAAGTTGACTTGAACAATTTTTCACTTGGGTACGCCATCTAATTTTAATCTAATTTTTAATCCAAGTTGTTGAATTTCGTATTATATAATCAAAATTTAGATAAATGTTTTAACATTTCAAATTGGCATTAAAACTCTTACCAAAATCAATTTATATTGCTTTTTAATAAAGAATGAAACTTTGATGATGGTTGCCTTGTTTTGCAGGGATGCATTGTTCTTCTTCTTGCTACTGATTGACTTATCGAAAGCAACCTTACTGGCCCAATTTGCTCTGAGCGCTCGCAGTCACGAAGAGGTGAAACACAACATCGCTAGGGGAATGGCCATTCTTGGCCCCACCATTACTTTGGACACCCTTGTGGAAACTTTAGTTATTGGAGTGGGCACCTTGTCAGGTATATTGTTAATAGCATTATCTTAAATAAACCCAAAACTGGTAAAATAGGTTTTATATAGCTATAAAACTTATAGAACCAGTTATTATAATATTCTAGAGACAACTAATTATTAGCTTCTCCAGTCCAATTTTCATAGAAAGTTCCTGACAGATATAAAAATGACTATATAGCTCATCTACAGTGGAAGTGTAGAGAAGTGACAGCTAACAGAAGGTTCTTTATTGCATAAATTAGCTGAAAGTTTATAATTTCAAACTATTTGGAAATAATTTGTATATGCTTGGTAATACCATATCATCAATAAAGTGTTATCGAACGATTATAATAATACTTTCAGCCATTGTTTGTAATAGAAAAGCCTGCTGCTAGCTGTCACCTGTCTACACTCCCACTGTAGATAGCTACATCTACTTTCATGTATTCATATGTTAAGTCATGAGATCTGTAGTGGTTACTTTTGATAGATTTTATCAATACCAATGAAATAACAGCTAATATTATAGTAAAACTTTATCAATGTTGACACACAAAAAAAATTGTATTTTTACATAAAATTGGGTTGTACTTCGAGGTGGTCCTTATGCTTTCAAACCAGTACTATGGCAAAGTATAATATGTTAGATATTCCTATGACTTAGAGGATATAATTCACTAATTATTTATTTTAAAATGTTAATCTGCAAATTTGGGAGGTTGTGTACCCCTCCATTCCCCTATGCGTGACAGGATACCGCCTATTCAACATTTAATCAAATGATAATTTTTTTTTTTAAATGTAAATACATTTTTCCATTATTATTTTTCAATCTTTTAATGCATTTGGGCACTTATTACTTGGGATATGACTGTAGTAAACTCTACTTGGTAAATTTTCCCACACAATCTTCAGAGTAATTAGTTGGTGTCTATCACTCTCTCCTTAGTGCTCTTTCTTTGCCAAATAAGAACCCAAAACTCATATAGAATTTTACAAACTTAGGTAGAAGCTCTGCAGTTGTAAACATTTCTAAAATAAACATTTGCAGGCTTCACTAGAATTTACTCAACAGTTATTTACCTGGCTTTCTCATAGTACCACCTAGTGTTTTTTTTTATCTTAAGATATTTAGTGATATTAATAAGTAATATGAACAAATCAATGCATACTATGGGTTGAAATTTTGGGCTTTTTTTTAATCCATTATTTCCTTTTGTTACAACTTCTGCTTAGCTTATTACTAAGAGTTTGTTAAAATTTGGAACCACTTCTTATACCTTACAAGATAAGTTATTATATTAATTGTTGAGCTGGAAGGGGTAGGCCGTGGCCGTAAAAAGTTTGGTTATCATTGAAATAAATGGTTCTACTTTATATAATTTTTGAGGCCATTATGGATATAAGATAGGATGTAGTCTATTTAAAGGTTATGTTTGTCAATGTAAAGGAATTTAAGAGATACACATTTTATTGTCCTTATTTTTATATGATGATCATTGTTCTCAAACGAATGTGATGTTTTTTATATCTGTCTCCTATCTGGTCCTTTATTTTTCCACATTGATTCAGCCCTTGGCTCTTTGGCCTTTAGGCTAAATGACCAAAAATAAATATATTTGATGTTGTGTTGACAGGTGTTCGTCGTCTGGAAGTGCTGTGCTGTTTCGCTTGTATGTCCGTCATAGTAAACTATATTGTGTTTATGACCTTCTACCCAGCCTGTCTCTCCTTGATCTTAGAGGTATGTGCTAGAATTAAACTTGGAACATGTTGCCGGTAGTTGCATGTTCTGGGATCTGGGGTTGAATCTTAAACAAAAAGGTTAGGTTACCATTGGATGCTTGACTTTGCTGGGTGATTGAGTTCAATACCTGGCCGGATAAATTAAAAAAAGTCTTATTTGTCAAAACTCGGTGATTGGAAAAATTAAGTTACTACCATATTGACCTGAAAATAAGCCGCAATTTTTTCCAAGAAACAGCTCTCATAAAACTCTAATGTGGCCTATAATCACACTCTTAGATAATACACATTCAATTTTTTACCTAAAGGATACGCATATTGTTTAATCAATATATATTGAAGTTAATAGCCACCGCTTTAAAAAAATAGATTAACCTTGATAGTTGGCAAAATTATTTAAAAATAGATGAGCCATGACAGTTGGAAAAGTTATTTAAAAATAGATGAATAATGACTATCTTATTTGTGTGTACAATATTTGAGCCATAATGGCTGCCAAAATAAAATGAGTTTCTTCAGCACATTCTATCGGCAATATATCCTTTTGGTAAAGGGAGCTTAAATATTTTGAGTTAGATTTTGTTTCAGTATGTTGGTCAACATTTATTCTATTGTGAGAACAATAATTTAGTGCGTGTATTAAATTCAGAAGTGTAACATGGCCGATTATATCGAGAAAAAAAAGTTTTAGCCAGGAAATTAGACCAAGTTAAGATGCCAATTTTAAATAAGTGGTGATAAACTATGCAGAAACTACAAGTAATAGGGAAGCAGGAAGAAATTATGGAATTGATTAGAGGAACATACGTTGCTGGATTTTAGAAAAAACAACTTAAGAATGCCATCTCAATGCGAAAAGCCTTTTGAGGATCCATGCATGGCTGTAATCTTTAAATTGATGTGCGTGTTTTTTCTTTTGTAAAGGAAAAGAGACGTGATGTTTATTAAATAAGTTGTGATGTAATCATATTGAAGGCACAAGAAATTGCAAGAGCTACAAGTGCCACAAAGGGAATTCAAGGCAAGCCTTGGGTGATGCTGAAGATTCATGGGCAGAAATTATCTGTCACTAAGACAAAGAACTTCTTTAGTGCAAAAGTTGCCCACTGACTATGCAGAAAAGTTGGTGAAATATCAACAGTATGTAATTGGCCTCCGTAGACAGAATGACCATCTTCTTAATTAAATTGGAAACGCTTTTGAAACACATGTGTATTTCGACATTCCAAGTAATACTTTAGTGAATTATAAGGGATCCAAATCCATGGTTGTGAAGACCACTGGCAATGAAAAATGGCCCATTACAGCTATTTTAGCTGTAACTGCTGATGGTAGGAAGCTACCCCCATATGTCGTTTTAAGAAGAAAAATTCTCCCGAAAGAAACCCTGCCCAGTGAAATCATTGTCAGGTGTCAAGAGAAGGGGTGGATGACAGCAGAATTAATGTGTGATTGGCTAGCAGTTGTGTGGAATAAAAGACCTGCAGCTCTTCTAAAAAAAAAAGCAATGCTAGTGCTTGATGTATTCAAAGGGCATCTTACTCCAGATGTGAAAAATAGAGTCAAGGCAACAAATTCAGATCTTGTTATTCCAGGAGGTATGATTTCCCAACTACAAGTCCTTGATGTGGTTGTGAATAAACCCTTCAAGAACAACCTCCGAAGGGAGTATTCAGACTGGCTTTTGTCAGATCACACTCTAACCCCCAGTGGTAAAATTAAGACACCTTCGCTGAACCTGCTTTGCAAGTGGATATTAACTGCTTGGGGAAAGATACCTGCTGAATCCATTGTCCACGTATTCAAAAAGTGCTGCTTATCCAACAAGTTGGATGGCACATAAGATGATATTTTGTGGGAGGGCAATGTAGAAGAGGCCGATGAGAGTGAAGAAAGTGACACTGATGAGAGCAGTGAGGAATAACTTTTCGTTCCTCTCAGTGTCTCATTGTTAGCCTATTGTTTTCAGTGATAACATTTTAAGTGTGTCATTATTTTTTAATTTCCAAGTGATCTCATATTTAGTATGAATAATTTAACTTTTTTTACAAGTGATTTAATATTGAGTATGATTAACTTTTTTTTATTTCCAAGTGACATCATTTTAAGTGTAAATAGTGTGAGTTTTTCTCTGAAAGTGATTTTATAAATTTAAGTAACCTAATTTTAAGTGTAGCTACCTACCAGTAAATAATTTTTCTTTTCAAATGATTTGATACACACTTATCATGTTTTAAGTGGGAATATTGTTTTTTTCTCTGAAAGTGGTTGTAAATTTAGGGTGCAGACTATTTTTGGGCCAATACCGTATTATTCTGCACACTAGCACAAAATAAAATGGGTACTGCTTTCTAGATTGATTAGAGTTTCATTCATGTATATTATGTTTTGTCTTTTTTTTAGCTTTCATAAGAAATGAATAAGCTATGCCCAATAAGATTTAAGGCATTTGCTAGAAAACAATTACTAATTAAACAAAGAACCTAGCTTGTGGTTATTTGGGGCATCATTGAAATGTTACGCTTCAGGCCATGTCAAACTACTTTTGAGAGCTTTTGGTTCAAAAATTTACCATCTCATGGTACAAAAGCTAGTAAGTGATTAAAAGCTCACTTAATGTGGGGTCGAAGTCACAGAAAGAACCTGTACTTAGGATAAAATGTAAATAATACATATATACCATATAATTTAAACATAACATAAACATTAATTTTTTGGCAATCGTGTTACTCTTCAAATGTAATCTTTGCTTTCTTCAGATTATAATTTAATCATACTTCAAAATTAATTACTGAATGGTTGGGGAAGCAAGCTAGTGAGACCAAAAGTTTTGTAATAAATTCAGGAATGTAATAACAGACTACTCCCTAGAGTCTAACAATCTCTTGCTATGTGCATAACAAGAGNAGAGGTTCAGCAGGTAAAATGGCTGATATCCATATCTTGACTTTACACGTGTTGTAAAAACAAGAAAGCAAATTTTGTTGTCAAGGCAAATTGAAAATTTATATTTTACTTTTGAGATCTGATTTTTTTATCTCCCAAAGTGTGTTGGTCGATTGGATGCTATTGCCAATATGATTTATTACTTTTTTGGTCATTGTTCCAGTTGTCGCGGTGCGTCAAGGAAGGCAGACCTGCCTGGCATGATAAGTCCTTGTTGATGCGAGCTCTCCACGAGGAGGACCAGAAACCCAATCCGGTGGTGCAGAGAGTCAAGGTCATAATGTCTGCGGGATTAACCATAGTCCATGTGCACAGGTTAGTTGATAAATAGAGTTGGGTCGGATCCACTTTTATCTGAATCCAAATCTTAATTTTACTTTTGAATATTGAATTCACATCTGAATCTAGGAAAAAATTGTCAACTTCAGAGGAAATAGAAATAATAAATAAATGTTTAAAAAATCTTATAAACCATTAAATATACCATGCCTACTGTTTGTTAAGTGTTAAATAAATGGTCCCGGGCCTGGTTACTGAGTTTTTCTATAATTATGTTGGCTCTGAACCATCAATAGGCAGTATTAAATCTTTAAAACAAATTTCAATTGAAAAATTGATTTTTTCCCCATGAGTATTTGAGTCTATACTCTATATTTCCTCTAATTCTTGAATCTCAAATATTCCTAAGGAATCAAGGGTCCTATCTCTACAAAAAATAATCAATATTTAATGTAAAATTTTGTTTCGGTTTGTTTTTATATTTCTCCAAACTTAAGACACTTTTCATTTTCAAATGCAGTTTTTAGCATTGTGTAAAAATATCTTGGAGTAGAAGCTTTCCATAGTACCACCAAAATAATTTTGTATAACATTCCAAGATAACAAAAAAAAAAAAAATTGCCATTACCATTGATATAATATATTTGTCTATATAATCCCTCTAATATAAAATACATAGACATTTATATTTTGTTTTGTTGTCCTTTAATTATGGTGCAAGTTTTATTAAAACATGTTGAATTCAACATGAAATATTCCTGTTTGTAAAGATAGCTAAAATTTGGATTGAAAAGCTTATTCTTTTGGTAAATATTTTCTTTCACACTTAATTACTATCATTATTATTTGACGCATTTAAAAAATGATTGTACAATTTGTTTCATAAAGCTTATCTTAATGCTTCATTTGGATTAAATGTCTTGTTTCATTATTACGTTTAAGGTTAAAGTAAAGTACTAAAATGCTTCTGGTCAAGTAATGTCTATTTTTGATCTCAGATTATTTGTCTCTTAAGTTATATAATGGAAACTTTTTGACCTTGGCTGCGTTCATTTCCATTGTGTATGAGTATGACGTGAATGCATATATTTAGGTTAAACTATTGTGTGTTTGACACCACCCATGTTCTAAGTTCAAGTAATAAGTTATTTCTGAATTCTATATCTACCTTTACATTATGTCTGTGTTCAACAATGCTCACTAACGCTAGTTAGTGTTTGTAATATATCAATAAAGATTTCAGATAGCTATTTATTTTTAAAACTTTACAAAACACACTATAGAATTAATATAGTCCTTGATTTGATTGAAAAATATACCTTTTGTAACACTCACAATTTAATTAACTATTATTCAAATGTTGACCTTGGTGGTCTTAGGGCAAGTAAAGTGCTACCCTCAAGATCCAATGTTCATGTGTTCAAATCCATCTGGGGTCGACAGATTTTTCTTTAGCAAAATAAAAATCCATAGCAAAACTTCTTTCGGAGGGGAAGTAAAGCCTTCAATCCCATGTTGATTGCGGCATGTAAAAGAACCCTTGAAGGTATATGTGATAATACCTTTCCTGGCAAAATTGGTAGGCCCTTTTGCTCTCGCACATAGAAATTCTCATGTGCTGAAATAATCACTTGGTTCAGAAAGTGCATGTTAAATATCTCAAACAAATAAAATAATATTACTCAAGCTAAACAATATTCAAATTATAATCACTGTAGAAGTTGATGGCTATATAAGTTAGTACTGCAGTATTTGCGCAAGTGAAGAAATCAGTTTCCATGGTTAAACAATTTTTTCGTTTAAAATGAGAATGTCAAACTAGATTTTTCGATATCCTGGATTCATATTGATATCGAAGGAATTGAGAATATAACTAATTATCATTATTTTTGAAACCTCAATTCTTAGATTCCAAATTCCAGTTTATGAAAATTTTGGCATTTAAACCAAAAACCAAAATTCAAAAAAGGGTAAGGTTAAATTTTGCCAATTATTAGTGATTTTTCTGTTTTGTTTTGTGCCACCAAATTGTAAATGCATTCAATAAATATAATTGTTGTACAGTGTGTATACTTTGTATCCATTGTCACATATGCAGCAGAAACATGGACAATAAATGTAAGAGAGACTAGAAAAATGGAGACTATGAGAATAAAGTTTATGAGGAGCATGTTAAATGTCACAAGGAGGAACAAGATTAGAAAGATTTCTGGGGTACAGGGAGTACATTAGATAGTAGAAGAAGCAAGACTGAGATGGTATGGGTATGTAATGAGAATGAAGAAGGAGAACATGCCAAAGAAAATTAATGAAATGAAGTATGTTAGAAAAAAAGACCACATGGGAGGCCAAAAACAGAAATGGGAGGAGCGCATAAAAAAAAGTATTCAAGTGAGAGGAGAAGAATGGAAGCAATTAAAGGAGGACTACTGGTGAAAGGCTAGCCGCTAGATTGCAGTGATTCCCAACCAGGGTTCTGCGAAAATTTGCAAAAGCTTGCAAAAGAATAGTACAACTTGTCACCATTTTTTGTAAATTAATAAACAAAAGATCAATGTTTAAATGTGACATATAAATAAAACAAAGAAGCAATTTGAAAATTTAGCTTGTTTAGATAATTGCTTGATAGTTATTATTTAAGAAATGAGAGAGATTTAGGGTGCATTTTCTTAAAGATGGCTGACGTGTATGGCCTGCACTGCTATGTTGGTTTTCTTACTCACGTTAATTGTCTGTGATCATGTCTCTTTGATATTAACTGCTCCATATTTTCTTCAGAGTAAACAATAAAAGTTATTTTTCTAACTATCTAGAGGGTGAATCGTGGCTTCTGAAACTAGCATACCTGGCAGATATTTATGACAACAGGCAAGGTCCCAAGGAAAATTTTTTGATGTGTACAGACAAATTTGTAGCATTCAAAAATAAATTTGGTGTTTGAAAAAACATCTTTATGAGGGTAATTTTGAAATGTTACCTCTATTTTCTCATCTTAAGAGCATTACAACTGACAACCATCGTGAAGCCATTATGCCCCTGATTTCCAGTCATATGGAATCTCTGGCTGAAAATCTTGCCTAATACTTCCCTTCTTTGTTATTGGAAGAGTATGATTGGGTCAGGAACCCTTTTACAGATTCTCCAAGCAGATCAGGAAATTTTCTCAGCCTGTAGGAAGAAGAAAAATTGACTGAACTGAAGTATGATCGCACACTAAAAATTTAATTGAATGTACTGTCATTAGATATATTTTGGATAACAGTGAAAAGTTTCCTGCCATCTCCCAGATAGATATAAATATATTGCTACAATTCTCAACATCATACTTGTGTGAGCAAACATTTTCGTGTTTAGTGAATATCAAAACCAAAGAGAGGAATAGACTGTTGTCTGTGGAAGAACTTTGTGTGTGCCTATCAAAGATGTGACCACAAATTAAGCTGTAGTGTTAAAAAATCCCAAGTTTCACATTAAATTAAGAGACAGTTGGAATCATACTCATTTTATTGAAACTTGTATTATTTTCAGTTGTGAATTAATAATAAAACAATAAAATGGAAGTTATCTTTTTATTAACAAGTTTATAAAAAACACTATAACACAAAACTAATGCAAAATACATACACAAAGTTTGTTTACAACCAGTAAGCCTCATGTAGACTAAAAATGTTTTTAATTCCTTTTATTAACAATAATATTAGTAAGCTAAATATTAAGTCAGTAAATACTCTTGTAATATTTTATACAAAAGTATGATTTAATTATTATTTACTATTAACCTTAATGCTTTAAACATCTTTATTTAATTTAACCCTCTTGAATCTATTATGTGTCAGCCAGGTGGTTCCTCGTGATTTTTCTAAATATTTCAAGGGTTTCTCCAAACAAAAAAGGGTTAGGAATCTATGCGCTAGAGGAAGATGGAGGCATTTTACTTAACTGATCAGGCTTCAGGCTGGAAACAGTTGATGGTGATGATTATGTTATATTTTGTGTTATAGGGGTTTTTAGGAATTAAACTGATTAAACATGGCTGTTTTGGTATTATTTTATCATGACACTTCTTGTTCGTGGTTTTTTTAGTTAAAAAAAGATGATAGTACATATTATAAATAAATTAATGTGAGATTGACTGCATGGAAAAAGGATTGTCTAGGAACCAAGAATAAAAAAAAATGTGAGGAATGCCAGGTCTCCACCGTGGTTTGGATTCCACGTTAAACTGTAGGTCCTTCATTTCATCTCACATTCACCCTACCATTGCACATTAGCGTAAGTGCGTATAACCCGAACGGGTAGTAAGATCGGTGCTAATAATAATAAGAAAAGTAGCATTTCTGAATCAAAATAGAGTTAAACCAGAATGGTTATCTCTCTAATTTGAAAAGTTTTTTTTATCTTTACCCACTCAGTTAAAAAAATCTGTGCTGACAATTTTGAAGTAAAAAAGCGTTGATCATTTATTGAAAAAAATGTATTTATTCCCAACTTATTATAGTTTTTATAAAAAACTGTTGATTCTTTGTTTTAACTAACACATTATTCATTGCTTTCAACACTTCAAAATCACAAATAAAAAATAATGATCCCCAAAAGTTATACCAATTGCTACAAGAAGAATCTCTTTTAAGATAGAAAAAACAGTCATGATTAAGGAATAAAAATTGTTTTATTTGTTAGTTTACTAATGATAAAATACTTATGACACCTGTATTGTATCATTGTGCATTTACAGCACCATCAAACTATTTTAAATAGTCATTAAACATTTATCTAAAATAAAATAAAATAAATTAATTTTGCAAAAATGTTTGGGATTATGTTTCCTAAAAATAAAATTATAGTTGGGTCAAATCCACTATTTTACAAATCTGAATCTCTAATTTACCTTTGAATCTCGAATCTTGAATCCAAATTCGAATATTGGAAAAATTATGAACATAAGAGGAAATATAAATATAATATAAAAATATAAAATACAAATAACTAAATGTTAACATTCCTTCTTATAATCCATTCATTAAAATATTCACACATTCGGTTAAGTGATTACTGGTCCGGGGCCTGGTTGTTAAGTTGAACCCTATAATTATAATCGATTGTTTTTTTTTCAAGAGGCATCTATTATCTATTTGTCCAGTGGTAACAATGTAAAGTGTGAACTGTGTTGTATCCTCTGTCTCATCTAAATTTCAAATCCAAATTCGAATCTTAGAATCTTTAAAAAAAGTTGTTTTAAGAGTTACTGCTACTGACAAATGCTATTTTATATGTCCCATTTTTTTAGTAAATTGTTTATATTATTACAATCTATTACTTTTTTTGTGATTTTGTTATTTTACACAACTCTATAAAATTCCTTTTAGCTTTTACTTAAAATTGTAATTTGAAGTCCAAGTTCTTCAAAGTTGTATTCAAGATAGTTTTTTGGGAATTTTATTAGTCTCGAATACCATAGGAGCCCCCGTTTCATCTCTAATTTTAATATTACACTATTTTGTGTTGTTACTCTAAAAAATATGTTTCAGATTAATTTTTTGTTCATATTAGATGTAAAAATGAAGCTCATCTATCGAAGCATACTCTTAACGCCATGGTTTGTCACGAAGATGAATGAATATTTTTTGTCCTATTGTGTGTGTATTTTGAGTGGTATTGTTATGTGGTGGTGTGGAAGGTATGACCTCTTGGGTGTATCTGAAGGATCTTTGAGACATTCGGAGGGACAGGTCTTAATGAAATGTTTTCAGTATGGACTTGTTTGACCATGTGAAACGTTGGATGTGTTGTGGCAGTGTTTGTGGGTTGGCGGGTGGTGTGTATGATATAGCAAAACACCCATATTTGTAGTTTCTATTTTAATCTAAAGTTTGGCGATATTTGTGTGAAACACTTTGTGCAAATTTTCTGGTATCTGTAAACAAATGCATACATGTGTATATATATATATATATATGTGTATATAGAAAAGAAGGTTTAGGAAAGGTGGAAAGAAAACATTAAAACATATATATTACATAATACCTCAAATAGCAAAAAGAGGTTTTCCTTAATGAGATAAATATTAAATATTATATATATTCTTGTGTTAGTTCTCCGAGCTTAATTCAAAGTGCAAACTAATGAAACAGAATCATGTTGATATATTTTAAAATTACTAGTACTTTAAAAGAGGGCAGAATTATTATTACTTTTTTTAAGATCATTGGTATATTTTATTTGAAAATAAGTGTTTTGCTAAAGATGTGTTCATTTTTCTCTTAAACACAAAACACACTGTAAACAGTTTATCCACACCAGTGATCTCAAGGTCTAAAGCATCACACACTCATTAATCTGGACTGCCTGGTATGAGAAGATACGGGGTTTGAATCTTGATAGTATCATTTCATTTCATGAATACCTAATATATTTGATTTGGCGTCAGTTTGAAAATGTCATTTTTGCACACACACTTAGATTACAATAACTTCTGCCGGTGTTTATAGTAGGGGTGTTCCAAGTTCTTAAACTTCGTCTTTGCTTCGAAAAAAATTCCAACTTCATCATTTCTTCATTAAAAATATCGACATCCAAAATACAAAATTTGTAGTTAATTATTGACATTATGAGCTGTTCTATCTATACCTTACAAATAAATATTTACACAGAAAAAATCTAAAGAAATTAAATTGTAAGCTGTGATATCTTTTTATTCATCAAAATAAAACAAAATTTTACAAACATTTGTGTAATAAAATTTTTCCAAGTAATTTTAATGTATAAAGTAATATAAATTACCACATTATATTGTATTTTAAAGCATCAAACAACTAACAAAAAAGATTCAAACCTCAGTTTGCTTTTGAGAATATATAATATATTCAATTTGATCAGAAAAAATGGACTTAGCAGCATATAGTTAATGAACACTTTCTATTATCTGCTCCTCCCACCTATCTCTTTCTTGATCGCCCTTGTGGTCTTTTCACTAAATACTTCATTTCCAACATTTTCTTTGGCATCCTCTCTTTTTCCAACCTCATTACATGCCCGCACCATCTCAATCTTGCTTCCTCCACTATCTCATATACTCCCTATACCCCACCCCACTCTTTCCCTGATAACTTCATTCCTAATCTTGTTTCTCCTCGTAAAAGATAACATGCTCCTCACAAACCTCATTCCCATGGCCTCCACTTTCCAAGTCTTTCTTACATCTGTTGTCCATGTTTTTGCTGCATATGTGACACTAGGTACAAAGTACGCCCTGTACAAATCTGCCTTACACTTCAAGAGCACTTCTCTTCTCCATAGCAGGTCTCTTACACACCTATAGAACAACTCTCCCTGCTGTCCTACTCTCATTACATCTTCTATACTTCCACCAATGATTGATTTTGTTCAAGAGTCAACCACGACTCTTTGTCCGGTGGCAACAATGTAAAGTGTGAACTGTATTATTCTCTTCAAAATGAAAGCCATTTTATGTTTGTTCCCTTGTGTTTCCATCCTTCTTTCCTGTAACTTCATCCATAAAACATTCCACAAATGTGAAAAGAGGTTTTTCTTAGTTATTCTAAAACCAATATTCCCAATAAAATGTGTTTGTTTATTTTGTATGATTTTACTTTAATTAAGTCCAAGGCATTATCTTTAATTGAATTATCACATTGCTCTACTGCATCATCATTGATGCACCAAAGAACTTTTTTTTATAATAATGTTCTTTTATCTTTGATAGTTTTGTGACTTTAATAGAGATGTTTATAACCATACATTAACTATTGCCCTATAATAATTCATTGGTGCCATAATTGTTAGACTTCAATAATAAATAAATAGACATGTATAATAATATTCAGTTCAGAACTTGGAAAATCCAACTAAACCTTCAGTTTTATTCATATTGCCAAACTCACCATTTGACACAAATTTTATCCAATTTTTATGGTATTATTAGAGTAAAACTAGTGAGTTTTTTTAATGTAACTTTAGTAATATAGCTATTTTGTAAATAAAATAATAATGACTAATTTGTGTTTGAAGCCGATGGTCATTTGCAAATGAGGGGGAGGAGACACTGGAACCCCTGGCGCCTGGAGGTCATACTATGACATCCAATCACACTGAGGATGCTGTTATTCATGGGTATATTATGAGGTATGTTAAATAATTGTGAAATGTTCAGATTTGTTAAAGTTATAGCTAAAGTCTGTTCAGCGTAGGAATTGTTTTCTGAAAGGCCATTTTCCCTACCAGGAATGTATTATAGTAGGATATTGATAGGAAAAAAGACCTTTAAGAGAGTAATTCCTACCGTGAATGTAGTATACCCTTCTTATATCCTTCACACGCCATTTTAATTCAAAATAATACTATGAAAGTATATTATAACTAAAGTTTTAAGATCTTAATTGTTAGTAAATAAGTTCACTTTCTTCATCTTGTTCCCTTATTTTAAAATAGTTTTGAGTCGCTGATAGCCAGTACTGGCACATGAGTGTACTTAAATACTTTAGTCCAGTGTTTTCCAATAGAGTTCGGGGTGGTTCACCACTTTCTTTAGATTTAGTTAGCTCACGACTAATGCTTTTTTTTTAAATTTGGTAGAGCTGCTTTTATAGCAGCGGTCGGCATTCTACAGCCCGTGGACTGATACTATATGGCCTGCAAAAAATAAATAAATTAGTAATCAAATAATTATATTTATAAAAATAGACTAATAACTAAAAACTATATTATAAATATAAGGTTGTAATGTTTTTCTCACTTATTTTTTTCCCTAAACTGACTCGCCAATTATTATTTTTAAGCCCATTACCTGCAATATATTATTATTATTATTAGCACCGCGTCTTACTACCCGTTCGGGTTATACGCAACCTGCAATATAGAAAATGTTGCTGATTTCTCCTTTATGATATAGCAGAATTTTTTTTTATAAAGCGCTGGTAGGAGCAAATTGGAGAGGGCTTATTTCTGTAAGTGATATATAACTAACAAAAGTTTGAAAAATATTGCTATAGTCAAATACTTTTGTTTTACTTTTCTGGATGCTTGAATTGTTAAATTAATTTATGGTCAAGAGTTAGATATTTATGTCATTTTATTGCTATTTAAGGGTTGCTATTAACTGAGCATCTTAGACACATGCTTAAGATGTAACAAGATGTAACAAGATGCCACTGCTTCCTCGACATATTATTATTATGTTAAAATTATACAACATAATTTTTCTTTTTTTCATCCAAAGTATTTTTGTTGTCAATTTTGTATAGTATCATTTGGTTAAAAATGCTAATTATTCTTGTTTTTTGCACTATCTTGTAATAAAGACTGCACAAAACCACACCTTAATGCAACCCTATGTCTATGAGCTAAAATACATATCCGAGCTATCCTTAGATTGAGAGACATAATCAAGTGATATTTGTCATCTTGCAGGTGGCTAACATTGAGTGCTGACCATATTGTAATCCTCATTTTACTGCTGGCCCTCACTGTGAAGTTCATTTTCTTTGAAGACTGTGAGGAACGTTCGGCAGAACATCTTCTAATGAACTATAACAAAAACATACACCGGATGTTTTCAGTGAAAGATATATCAGGTAAGACAAGCTTTATTTATTAAGGAATTCATACATAATCTTTACTGACTTTTCCCAAAAAAGTTCCTTATAAATTAATTTATTACATATGTAATTTTAATGCCCCCTCCCTCGCCCCATCTCCCTCTTCTTGAACCCAGCCGCTTCCATAGCTCACAAATATTCGAAGCAAAGTCAGTTTTCAAAGCCTCGCACACTCCTACTGTTCTTTGTTAACTTATTCTAAATATAGCATTTGAGTCATATAGAGGGTGTGGGGAGGGGGAGGAGAGGTTCCTCACAGTAAAAAATAGTTGGGTTAGAAATATTTTGTTTATTCTGTTTGGCACATGAATGAAATCTTTAAACTCTGTCATAGTTTATGAATTAAAGAGAATATTCTGCTTTTGTTGTGACTAAGCTGTGTCCCTATACAGGTCATTCACCCCTGCTGGAAGACAGTGAGGGGTGGATAGAAGTGGGTCCCAGAGAGGACATACGTCCAGTGGAACACAAGGAGGTGCAGACAGACTTGGTGGACACCCCCGACACCCAGCTCTCTTCCCCAGTTGGCATATCATCGCACTTGTGTCCGGCAGAAACGAGGAGTATCGAGGAGTGTCTCGCTATCTATAAATCTGAGGTCAGTATTTGCCACAGTGAATTTTAGAAACATTTTTCACTTGTAGGGTTCAACTGTTCTTAAAAATAAAATTTTAAAAATAATTTTACAATTGATAATATATTTGTGTTAATACCTTTCATATCAACCTTTGACTGGTACTTGTAGCTTATAGGTTTTGCAAGCCTAAACTCAAATGGCTTTACTCAAGGTAAGCACTTGTAAAGACAATAGCTAATTTAAAAAAATCATGAATTCACTCCGTTTACCCTTAGAGTAAGGCCAAAGTTAATCCTTTAAGGTAAAACTGCTATTTTATAGGAGAACGATACCAAATAAGCATGTTAACTTTTATGAGTAAACAAAGAGTACATCTATTTTATTTTATATAACTTATATCTTACATATTTGAAAAATGTGTCCAAACAGGGATTTAAATCCTTGACCTTAGGCATTTTAATTGAGCCATCAGAGGTGGTGTTCATGTCTAAGCAATATTCAACATACTCTACCTAGCTACCAATAGAATATTTACTGAACATTTGTAAAAATGAAATAGTTTTGTAATCCTCATATAGAAATAGCTCAATGTTGTATGAGTTTATTATTCCTGAATTGTTGTCAAATGGTCATAATTTTCTCCCCAGGCTGGAGCAGAAGCATTGACTGATGATGAAGCTGTGCAACTTGTTAAATGTGGTCACATTCCTGCCTATCAACTGGAGAAGGCAATGGCTAATCCTGAAAGAGGTGTACACATTCGGCGGAAAATTGTTGGCAATGCTGGGAACTTTGTAAATGCACTCGCAGATTTGCCATATCAGAATTATGACTATTCCAAGGTTGGTCAACTCAAACTTGTTCTATTTTTTTATTTGTACATTATTATTACTGGCTATTGGTGAATATCACATCAAATAAAGAGAGGTAAATTTCAAAGAATTGTGCCACCATCATTCACTTGGGGAAAAAAAAGTCACACTGTGGAAAAACATTTCCTTTGCAGTTGGCATGGATCAAACCATGGCCTCACTGCTCATACTAAGTGTCGTATAGTAGGGCTCTACGAGTACTCGTATTTCGATCTCAATCTCGAGCTTAAGCAACAAGCTTGAGATCGAAAGTTTTGTAGGTTTGTCATTTTTGAGCTTCCACTTGATGTACTTAAAAATCCATTTTTAAACACAATTTTAAGCATAGTCTATTTGAGATAGTGTCAGCATTTTCACCATAAATCATTGTTACTTAACAAATTGTTAAAAATGAATTTCAATTTTCACATTAGTAAGGTAATAGAGCTTTAAAACCACTTTCGACCGCTACATTTATTGAATATTGTTGTCATTTTGAATTTTACTTGATTGAAGTTGTTTACTTGTATTGCAATGAAAAAGCAATGAAAATAAAAATAGCTAAGAAGATCTCTAAATAATTGAATGATTATTTATACTATTTTAACCTGGTCCCTTTCTAAAATAATAATTTATGCTAAATTAAAAATGTAATAGGATATATTATGTTAAATGTTTTCAAACTTAAGATATATAAACTCGTATTAATTAAATATGTTTAGCTACAAAACTAGCTCTAGTTTAGTTACTACTTAGTTATATAATTATGTTGGTTAACCTGTTTAAAATCAATGTTGCTCTTATTTATTGCAATACATATTTTACTAAACTTACCACATTTATATTGAAAAAGCACCTACTATTACATATTGTTTGCTAATAATATTTTTAATTTTAAAGTATGATAATCAACATTTATAAGCATTAAAAATTAAATTCAATTTCTCAATAAAATGATGTATAACAAGAGTCTGTACAATGTGCATAGAGGAATGGAAATGGAATAGAAGACGTGATCAAGCATGATGACACAAAGGAATAATAAACGAAATATGAAATGCTTCAAATTTCTAATTGTTTATGATTCTTCCCTTCACTTCTGACAAGACGTGTATTAATCACAACTTGTGAATGTGGGGAATGCCAGGCCTCCACCATGGTTTGGATTCCATGTTAAACTGTAGGTCCTCTATTTCATCTCACAATCACCTTACCATTACACATTAGCGTAAGTGCGTATAACCCAAACGGCTAGTAAGACGTGGTTCTAATAATAATAATAATAATAATAATTCTTACGTTTAATTATACGGTAAATTAGTTACTGAAGCATATATTGGGGAAATATTAGCTTATTAAAATGTCAATTGTATCAACTTTTAATCAAGACAGTATAGAAACACTCTGAAATAATAAAAGGTGATAGTAAAGGAAGCCAACCTGAAAGGATAGGTAGGTTAAACCTAGCTACAAACAAACAAACTTCTCGATTTCTTCTTACACTTTTACACTTCCCACTTATTCAAACCTCCACAGTTGCACATTGTTTTAAATTTTCGGAAAATATTATTATTAACATGAAAAGATATTAATGAAAAAGTAATATTCCCGAAAATTCAAACTAAAGTGCAACTGTGGAAATAATAAAGAAGTGAAAAGTGTATAAGTTTCAGAAGAAATGAAGAGAGAAGTGTGTTTGTTCCTATCTAGGCCTAACCTAACTATCCTTTCAGGTTGGCTTCCTTCACTCTCCCTTACTTTACATCACTGTACAGTGTTTCTACACTGGCTTGTTATACATTTCTAAGCCATCATTCAATTATTATTATTATTATTATTATTATTATTAGTACCGCGTCTTACTACTCGTTCGGGTTATACGCACTTACGCTAATGTGTAATGGTAGGGTGATTGTGAGATGAAATGGAGGACCTACAGTTTAACGTGGAATCCAAACCACGGTGGAGGCCTGGCATTCCCCACATTCACAAGATGTCTTATCAGAAGTGAAGGAAGGGTTTGGTAATCAGATAAATCTGTGCCGGGACTGAGGATTGAACCCCGGCCGCCAGCATAGAAGTCTGACACCTTACCCCTAGACCGCCAGGTCACCCATTAAATTATTTATTTTATAAACTTTGTTTTCTAATTGTTAGTGTAATTTTAATGTCCTTAAAGACATGATAGTTTTAATTATTTGTTATTTTATTAGATTTTTATTTAAGTGTTTTAAATTGTGTTTTTTAAGTGTTATTTCTCATTTAAAAACCGATATTTCCATTTTTTAATCTCCTTTTTTTCAAAGTATTTATTATTTATAAAAATGAGTCATTCATATTTTAAGAACATGTTTTTTAATATACTTATAAAAACATTTTAAAATTATGAATAGGCCTATACCCGAACTCGGCTTGAACTCGGAAGCTTTTAGAAATACTCGACTCGAATGAAAAAACCCAAGCTCGCAGAGCCCTATTGTATGGATTTGGATTTGATAGTCTTTCAAGTCCATTGATATACCTGGTAAAGCTGAGTCAGTTTTTTTTAAATCTTTAACTATTTGTTAGAGTGTGGGAAAAATATTTTATTTACAACCATGCTAAGAAGAATTTGATACTATTTTAAGGTCACCAAGAATAAGTTTAAAATATCCATGATAAAAACACTAAAATATTCATCATTCTGTCTATGTTTTTACATTTCTTTTCCCTTTCTTATTCCATTTATTCTTGTTTTGCAATAGAACATGGATTTAAAAATTACTAACCATATCAAGCCTTACAAACAATTTTTACTATTTTATTATTGATTTTTCAGGTGATGGGAGCTTGTTGTGAGAATGTGATTGGCTATATGCCAGTGCCTGTAGGTCTTGCTGGACCACTGCTTTTGGATGGTCGTCTTGTGTACGTCCCAATGGCCACAACAGAAGGTTGTCTTGTAGCAAGTACCAACAGGGGCAGTCGAGCCTTGATGAAGTGTGGGGTAACAAGCCGTATTGTGGCTGATGGGATGACAAGAGGACCTGTGGTTCGTTTCACTTCTATCGCCAGAGCCAGCGAAGTGATGGAATGGATGCAATCCGATGAAAACTTTGAAAGCATGAAAAGGAGTTTTGATTCAACAAGTGGTTATGCTCGGCTCACCAAAATTCAAATTCGTATTGCGGGTAGGCATTTGTTTATCCGTTTCGTCGCCAAGACAGGAGATGCCATGGGCATGAATATGTTATCAAAGGGAACAGAAAAATCACTCAAGTTTGTCCAAGAAAATTTCCCAGACATGGAAATTCTCAGCCTGAGTGGAAACTTTTGCACTGACAAGAAACCGGCAGCAGTGAACTGGATTGAAGGTCGGGGTAAATCAGTCGTGTGTGAAGCTATCGTACCTTCCCATGTGGTAAAAACTGTCCTTAAAACATCTGTTCATGGCCTGGTGGATGTCAACATCGCTAAGAATTTGATTGGCTCAGCTATTGCGGGGAGTATTGGAGGCTTCAACGCTCATGCAGCAAATGTTGTCACCGCCATATTCATTGCGACAGGGCAGGATCCAGCACAAAATGTGTCTAGCAGTAACTGTATGACCCTGATGGAGCCTTGGGGAGAGACAGGGGAAGACCTGTACATCTCGGTAACCATGCCTTCTATAGAGATTGGCACAATTGGTGGTGGCACGGTGCTTCCTCCACAAGGTGCTTGTCTTGAAATGTTAGGAGTTAAAGGTCAGTCTAATTTCCATAAATCTTTATGGCTACTTTAATTATTTCAATTATTAAATAAATACATTTTATTTGGTATCAAATCAAGCTCATTTTGTTGTGGCATGGAAATGGCGTTTCTTTAGTGCAAGAAATAAATTATCACTTTTAAATGCCCTTTTGTAGAGTAGATTCAAACTTTTGGAGCTTACTTTGTTTTTCACAAGTTTTTCTCTGTGTCAGGACCCAACATAGAGTGTCCGGGTGAGAACGCCAACACGCTGGCAAGGATTGTGTGTGCCACTGTATTGGCAGGTGAACTTTCCCTCATGTCAGCACTTACTGCCGGCCATCTTGTCAAGAGCCATCTCCGACACAACAGGTGAGAGACCTATAGCAGTTATTGCAACTTTTGTTTCAGGATGTTTTAATTATATGTAGAATTAAAACTCTTCACAGATAAAAAAAATGTGACTTTCTAAATAGTAATAAAATTTGTTGTTAAATCATAGAATAGGGGAGTCACAGATAGGATTTGGTTTGACCCAGCTGTTTAAAATGTCTTCTGGCCACATTATTTGAACCTGGGACCTTTCTTTGGTTTAAAGCTTGGATTCAAATACTGGCCAGAAGCTTGCTGGATGGTTATTATCATAAGTGATTTTCCATACATGGGTATATTTAATCAGCATCCACTTTCTCTTCCCTTCTACTTGATAAGCAACAATTAAATGTGAATAATTCATTTCTAAGGAACAATAATTAGCAAAGTGTCATTAAGAGCTCATCTCAAGGCCGTTTACCTGGGAAATTAGATGCAAGATTACATATGCACAAACCAAATAATATATTCGAGTGAGGTTTTCTTTATTATTTATTTGAGAACAGTGAATTTTAGTTTGATTCATTATGTTTAAAAATCAGTTGGCCCAATGGCTAAATAAATGTATAATAATGTAAATTGATAAAAATAAACTAATAAGTGTAAATTTAATGACGAAAGCCCATCTAAAAAAAGAGGGGAAATGTGGGAAGCATACATAACATTATTTGGTCCATTGGATTCTTCCCGCATTTTTCCTCTTTTAATGTGTGGGCTTTCTCCATTTAATTTACACTCATTAGTTTATTTTTAATTTTTCTGTATTTTTATCAATTTTCATTATTATAAAAGTTTGGATCAATATTCTTTTCATATTAAATAATTATAAAAAAAAATTCAGGGCAATGGTTTCACCGGTTTTAATTCTGTTTTTCAATTAGAAAACATAAAACTGCATCATGATGTAATACCTGGTTAGAGCTGTATTACCTGAGTTAGGTGTCATTTAATATGGTTTTCCCCCCTCTAAATGTCAATCCATTATCAATACTTAGTGTGGCTGAGGTAGAAGTTTGTAAATATTGACATGAATGGAAGAGGATGTGCCAGACGACCCGCAGAGGTGGAAACGGTCGTGGTGATGATGATTTATTTGTATTGATAGATTGACTTTGACCTAGGAGGCCAAAGCCCAAATCTTAGCTCAGCGCACTTTGTATTTAGTCTCTTAAATAGCTGTGACATATCCTCCTTCCATTTTAATATTGGTTTATTCCTCCTTAACATCATTGTTTTTATTTAAACTAAGTATTGAATTACCCTGTGTTAAAATGTATATTTATTTATGAAATATTGTGAATTAATGTAACACAAGTGATGGATATAGAAGCCAAACAGACTTCTTTTTTATCCACCAATTAATTTTTTATGTGTGTTTGGTGTTTATCATCTTTCTTAATATGAAAAATAAATACTTATGAAGATTTTGAATTGTGTGTAACTATGAAAGTTCTAATAAGATGGAGGTGTTAAGGCACTTAAAAAACAAGGCAAGAAGTTTATTTGTTTTCTTTCAAGGCCTGACCTAACAATTCTTTCAGGTTGGCTTCCTTTTCTATAAAATAAGTTTTTCCACACTGTTTTCATACGTTATTAGTTTATTGTACATTAGACTCTCAACTATCCCAAAGTTTCATTAGTATGTTATTTTAAAGTTCTATTTTTCTCTTTTCTCTAAGATCATCCACAGCTGTAAGTGGAATGACCAATCTGAATGACCAGCCTCCTACGATTACAACTGATAAGCGTTGGCTCACTGTTGAGAAAAACACTACTTGAATGTATGATCATTGGAAACGTGAATGTGCAAGATAAATAAAACTCAGGATCAGATGGTCAAGAGTGTGATCTTTGTCAAAGACTTGTTGCAAAGTTGGAAACAAAAAACTCTTTACGACATTAGCAAAGTTGTGATTTGACACAAAAGTAATGGATTTAGAGAAATTTGGAGGTGATGATCGTAGAGGCCTTTTTTGCATTTTGAAATGTCATATGTTACCATTAATTGAAGACTGGTGTTAAAACTTATTGTTAAATGCAAAGACTGACAATTTAGTTTTTAAAGTATTTACGCTTGAGTAATATGTACTGCATTGAAATAATTGAATGTTGGCTAAACTACTGACAATCTGATTTTTAGAATATTTTTTTAAATTTTGTGATTGGTTTTACTGAATGATTGTACATATTGATTAATTTAATAATAGGAAAGTTTAGAAAGATGACTGTAAGATGATTACTTAAGTGTTTTTATATCAATAAATTTAGTCTAAAGATTAAGATTTAAATATTTATTTTAGCTAGAACACAAAATAATATAAATTTCAAAGTAATTATGTATACCATTCAACTATAAAGTTTTCCAAATTAGGCTCAACAGATTTGACGAATTATATTACAAATTAATTTATACTAGGGATGTGCTAGAACCATTTTTTCAATTCGAGACTAGAATATAAAGTATTGAGACACAAGAACGAGACGTCCTTTGAAAGTAAAAAAAAATTACATTATGATTATTAAAGTAAATAGTTTATAGAGTTCCTTTTTGACAATTGAGCTGGCGCTTGATTTAGATTGTTTTATATATTGTTCATTCAAACACTTGAGATATCTAATACAAATTTTAAATGCAATTAATAAAATAGTTATAGGTAGTTGCAATGAACATCATTTATAATTTAATTTTGTAGTGTATTGTCAAAGTTTATATTGAAACACAATATGTATAACAAAAAAATTTATTAATGAAGGCTGTTTGGGAGGGGCGCCTATTTTTGGGTAAGGGTCAATATTATGCTACCGGATAAATATTGCTATCGGGAGGTTAAGTTGGCTACCAAATAAAGATTATCGGTCACTTTAATATTTTACGTGTATTATGAACTGAAATTATCTATAGGTTTAATATATTTTTATCCATAAAACGCAAGGTTGGTACTGTTTATACTGGTGCGTATAAACCCTGCTGCTACCGCTACAACCTGGTTACAACGCTCAACATTTGTTAAATAATGGCGGCTAAATGAGTGCGAGTAAACAGATGGCATCGTGTGGGCACAGAAGCTAGGTTGTCTCGCAAGTACTTATTAATTTCGGTGTTTGCCAAATTGTGGTCATTAGTTCGGTACAACGTTTACAAAGTTTCATTTATTGTACTCACATTTAAAAAATTTGTTTTTATATAACTATAACTCTACAAAGAGCTTGTCAGTTTTTATAAAAGTGTGAATTAAATGTTCTAACTTAATAAGCGTATAACCCGGACGGATAGTAAGACACACAGCTAGTATGATTATCTAACTTAATATATAATTATAGTTAAGAGCCTAAGCCTGTGCCTACTGTACAACAACCCAAGATTTTAATCTAAAAACAGATTCTGGTAAGCTAAACCTCATTAAAAACGTCCCACTATGGCAACACCCATTTTAATTTTACAAATAAGTAATCAGGTACTTAAACCTCGTGATAAAAATGTGATGCATAAATAAATTTTATCTGGCAATTATAAGATGCACTATTTAACTTATCTACAAAATAAAAATATTTATCGGCCAGATTAATATTTATTCAGGAGTCATAAGACCGGCCCTTAAGATACTATTGGAAATAATAAATTGCCAGTTTGGTTTTATAATGTCTCAGGGCCATTATTTTCTTTATTTTGATTTCTCGAATTTTCGCAATTCATTCTTTAACTTTAGAGACGAAATGAAGATTTTTTTCCCCCTTAAATTTTCAAGTATCGCATGTCCCTAATTTATACAAGCATTTGATGCTCATTATATAAATGCTTAGATCTAACAAATCAAAGGTCTTATAAACCCAGAGTGAACTCGAATGCCTTTTTTTAAAATGTAAATTAACAATTAATAAAAATACTAAAATGTTATATTATAGGGATGTGGAAAATAGCTCTTAATCTATACAACCTTGTACAAGAAAATATTAAACTTCTTTAAAAAAAAAATCCTGAAATAATGCTAGCTTCCTCAGTAATTCTAACTCATTTTTTAAAGGTAAACTGTTTTTAAACCGAGGGGAAGGGGTAGGTAAATTAAATTATACATGTAAAAAATGTATCAGAAGATGTATTATGGATACCACATTGTTTCTGATATTTATTTTGAGTCTGGTGTGCGTTACAATTTTAATAGAGTAATTCTTGAAAGTTCTATTAAAAAAACAAAGTATTAACCACTTTTATCATGCTGTGAGTGGTTAATTCATTTAGGCTAATGGTCTGCAGTCTGGTTAAGTTTGATCTGTAATTAGGTTGGAATGAACCACCAAGAAGTAATGTAGTAGGTATCTAAAACAATTGAGTTTTTTTCTATGAATCTTGAATATAATTTTTAAAGTTTGGTAAAATCTACTGAAACCGGTATAGGAATGGTGGTTAGAAATGTATAAAAGGGGAAAAACACAATATGGCTTTTACAATGAAAATAATGACACAGTTCACACTTTACATTGCTGCCATTAGACAAAAAGGTGGTTGCCTCTTAAATAAAATTGATGGTCACTGCCCAATCCCCTAACCTAAGTTTCATTCTAATCATCAGTGAGTAGTGTGTAACGCGCAAAACGAAACTTAGGTCGGAGGACTTGGTGGTGACGATCGATTTTCTTTAAGAAGCAACGATTACCTTTTTGTCCAATGGCAGCAGTGTGAAGTGTTCTTCTTTTCATTGTAAAAGCCATATTGTTTGTCCGCTTTTATATGTTTCTATCCACCTTTCCTATACCTTCTTCCAAATATAATACTTTAGGTTTTAAGGGTTTCATCCCTCCAGTTAGCAAAAATATACTGTATCAAAGAGATATTGAGGGGAAAAAGTGGTAAAGTAAAATGATAAACTTAAAACTGCACAAAATTATATTTTAGCCTTTATTTAAAAAAAATTTACATTAAACAAAGTGATTATTCATTGTCATGTCTACCAATGCTATAATCTTTATCCCCTACTGTTGGGCCACCAATTTATTTGTTTCTAACACCCACTTTTTAGTTGTATTGCAATGTCTATTTTATTTACTGCCTGCAAAATATAATTTTATGTACTTGTGTTTAGACAAAAACAAAAACAATTATTATAGCTGTGTCATCCATCTTTAAGAAAGTCAATTAAAAATGCTTGTTAGTGTTAAACTTTACAGATAGCCTTGGATCTTTTGTCAATATATAACTGTGAACATACAAAATACATTAATTTAAGTATACTACACCCAAAATCAACTGTAAAACATAAATAAATAATAGCGTTGTGTTGATTGAATGTTATTTATTTATAATTTTTTTATATATGTTTTTGGAAGAAGGTACAGGAAAAGTGGATAGAAAACACATAAAAGGGAACAAACAAATCATGGTTATTAGTAGGAGTCTGCGAGCTTGGTTTTTTATTATATTAAAATAAAACACATGTTCTTAAAATATGAATGACACTCATTTTTATGAACCGTAAATACTTTTGAAAAAAAAAGTTAGATAATGGAAATATCACTTTTTAAATTAGAAATAACACTTACAAAACAAGAACACTAGAATAAAAATTTAATAAAACGAAAGAAATAATTAAAATGGTTTCAACACTTATACCATTAAGCACATTTTATCTAATAATCACCCTACCATTACACATAAGTGTGTATAAAGCGAACAGGTAGTAAGATGCGGTAATAATAATTTAAAGACATTAAAATTACACTAACAATTATAAAACAAAGTTAATAAAATGAATAATTGCATTCTGGTTTGGAAATGTATAACAAGCCAGTGTAGAAAACTGTACAGTGATAGTGAAGCGAACAAACACACTTCTCTCTTCATGTCTTCTGAAACTTTTACACCTTCCACTTCTTTAAAACTTCCACAGTTTCACATTAGTTTGAATTTTTGGGAATATTACTTTTTCATTGGGTTTTTTGCATAAGAAAAATAAATATTTTCAAAAATTTGAAACAATGTGCTACTGTGGAAGTTTGAAAAAGTGGGAAGTGAAAGTGTAAGAAGAAATGGTTAAGTGTTTTTATATCTAGGCCTAACCTAACTATCCTTTCAGGTTGGCTTCCTCAACTATCACTTTACATTATTGTAGTGTGTTTCTATGCTCTCTTGATTAAAAGTTAATTCAATTGATGTTTTAATAAGCTAATATTTCCCCAAAATATGCTCCAATAACTTAATTTATTATATAAGAAAATGTAAGAATCACAAACAATTAGAAGTTTAAAGTGTTTTGTATTTTGTTTATTATTCCTTAGTGTGATCTTGTATTATCACGTCTTCTATTCCTCAATGCACAGTTGCACATGCTCTCATTAAAACATTATTTTATTGAGAAATTGACTTCAATTTAATTTTTAATATTTATAAAAATTGATGCTCATACTTTAAAATTTAAAATAATATTATTAGCAAACTATATGTTATAATGAGTGCTTTTTTAATATAAATGTGATAAGAGCAACATTGATTTTAAACAGGTTAACACACACAATTCTATAACCAAATAGTAACTAAACATATTAATTAATACGAGTTTTAAATATCTCAAGTTTGAAAACATTTAAACAAAGATATTTTTGATATTACATTTTTAATTAAACATACATTATTATTTTAGAAAGGGGTCAAAATAATAAAAAGAATCATTCAATTATTTAGTGATCTTCTTAGCTATTTTTATTTTCATTGCATTGTCATGGCAACACAAGTGAACTTCAAGTATAATTAAAATAGATGACAATATTGAATTAATTTAAAGGTAGAAAGTGGTTTTAAAGCTATATTATGTTATTAATATGAAAATTGAAATTAATTATTAACAATTTAAGTAACCAAATGCTGATATGAACTCAAACAGACTGTGCTTACTATTGCATTTAAAAAATGTATTATTAAGTACATCAAGTAGAAGCTCGAAAATGACAGGTCTACAAAACTTTAGAGTTTAAGGGACAAACTCGAGTTTGGTTCGAAATATGAGTACTCCCAAAGCTCTAGTTTTTAGAGTAAAAATATAAAAGTTTAAGCTTTACTTTGTTGACACCAGACAAAGAATGGCTGGCTATTTGATATCCACCTTTCCCGTACCTTCTTCCAAATACATTTTCCCTATAGACATATATCTTAAAACATGGAATAATGAAAGAAAATATAAAGTAGTATAGCTTCTGAAATCTCGGCAATCTGATTGCCAATTTAACTAATTCAAAATAGTAAAATTAAGAACTTTTGGAGATAAACACTCAAATATAAGAACATAGTTTTCACACAATAAAAATGTAGACTTAGGATGAGGCGGGAGGGAAAGCAAGTAAAGGTTTGCATTTTTAGTAGTTTTTATAACAAAACACAGTTTTGCCCACCATAATTAAAATATTGCTTCAGTAACTATACCACTGTGGCTGCATGGTTAACCTGCTATTATCACAGTAAACTAGAGTGCCAGATCAAGATTATAATCTTGGTTTGGTGTACTGAGGATAATTTTTTCAAAATGTTTTTTCACTCATGGAAATTCACGTGAATTTCCTCTATACATAACCTTTTTAATCCTTATAGCCCTTAACATAGTAATATATTAACTTATAACATAAATGGGTATTAAGACACATGCTTTAAAAAATACAAAGTTATATCTGTTTTTTTATATCTGCCATGTGCATCAAGGTATTTGAACATGAAACTTTTCTCTGAATTTAATTTTTTTTTATGAATTCCCCAATTTTTATGGCAGATGTGCAACAACTATTTAGGTTTATATAATTATGTTGAACCCCAAACTAAATATATTTATAGAGCAACATTTTATTTATTTTTGGCAAAAAAAAGAGTAAAAGTTTATATTTTGGTAGTTTTTTTTAAATTGTTACTTCCATCTCACCTTAAAAGTTCGCATTAAAAGTTGTAACTAGAGATGGGCCACTCGAATCTTCGAATCCTGATAAGTATTCGAGATTCAAGGATTCGATGATCGAATCTTTTACCTCATAATGAAAGCATAATATTTTGAATAAAAAAATTACTTAGTTAAGGCTACTTGAAAAGCAAAACTTAATCTGTAATATTTATTTTGTCGGACAAAAGAGATCAACACGAATAAAATCTTCTTAAAAAAAATTGCTGTGGAAAATCTTACGTTCCTAGTACCTAACCTGTATGGGAAATTTGGGCTGTATCTGAAAGTACACTTGACTTGGTGCAGTCTTCATAATTTTACACTTCTCGCAGTTTTCATAGTGCAGAATGCATCAAATTATTCGAATGGCAACACACTTGGGCCTGCAGTGCTGCTTCCTACCGAATAACTTAGAAACTATGTAAACGCCATCTATTAGCTCTTATGGAAACGAAATATTTATGTAAGTCGGTGCTCAAGCAGACGAAACAATAATACTAAAACAATTGCCAGGTGGCTTTCGTATCCATGGTTACCAAGACCTCGAAAAGGCTGCATTGGTCTAGTCCGCGACTATTCAAACAGATCTACAATGGTTCACGTGATTGCCAATGCAACTATCAACGCCACGAGCCAACGCGACGCCGCATAAGTAGACTATTCGGATACAGCCTTGACTGTTTCGGCACATGCTCACTTCTAAAACTTTCACATCATGAAAAATCTTGCAAATATTTTAATGAACACATTAAAACTCTTCAAAAACTCAAAATCAAAACTAGACTTAGAAATAAACGCTAAATAAATAAAACAAATTACGTCCTTTTTTTAAAAGACAGAAATAAGAACACATTACGCATGATACAAGGTCAGCTGACATGAAGTATATTATGATTACTCGCCTGAATGACGATTAAAATAAAGATACTGTTAATTCTTACTACCCTACTAGTTTTAATGATCTAAAACTATGTAAAGAACCCCAGTTTATTGCATACGATCCTTGAGTTAGACGTTTTGTTGGGTATCATGAAAAATAAATACTGTCAAGTCAGGCAGCAATAAAACTGTTTATTTATCCCTAATGGCCTACTTATCATATATCGATTGTTTGTTTGAAATTGATTCAAGTAATCTGATCACTTAGTAATCGCTCTCGAGTTTTAAGAATCAAATAACGACTTGCTAATCCATTATTTTTTTTAAATTGATTTTAACTTAGGAAGTTTATTTAAAAAATAATATTGAAGTAATTGTAAAGATATTCAAACATAGTCCTGCCTTATAAAATGGGAATGAACATATTGTAGTCGAAAATATGTTTGTGTTTTAAATAGAATGTATTCTCAGAAATCGATATATTGCAAGAATCAAATATATTTGTTTTTCACACAAAAATATAATAATGGATATATAATAAAATAATAATAAAAAATACTTAGGAATTATTGAGTTCGCTATTTCCAATGTAAGTTTAATTGTTAGGCATTGTTGTTTTAGTCTTTATTAAAAATATCTGTTTGTATTTTTATTTTTGCTATCTTAATACAATAAAATATCCTTTAATGATGATTATAGTTGATCAAAGGATAACTAGACCTAAGCTGTTTATTACATGTTTTTTTAGAAACTCAACCAATTCTAACAACAATTTTAAAAATAAACTAAAAGACACTCAAATTTTGATTGATTTGATTTTTAAACAATAAAATTAGTCTATACTGTCTGGATTTTAACCTGTATTTTGTGAAGGGTGGTTGGGGTTGATTAAAATTGAAAACATGATCGAAATAAATCTTAATTCACAGTTTAGGCCTATATTGTGTAATGTAGGTCTATTTGTAAATCATTAAAATTTATAATGATTTGCTAGGATTCGGATTCGAGAAATAGTGGATTCGACCCATCTAGTTATAACACAAGCCATTATACTTATTTTCAGAGCACATAANTTTTTTTTTTTTTTTACAAAAATTGGGTCATGATATATGCGAGGACTTATGAGGGAGAATACTTGTTAGTGGGCACGGCAAGTTATATTATGAATGAGTATTGGCAAATGACTCACTGTAAATAATAGTGCTACTGTGACTTATTATTATATACAAATGCAATATAATTCAACAATCTACATGGCAGACGAACTCAACTCACTAATGTGAATGAAAAATTACACAACCTATAGAAAAACAAATGAAAGCACTGTACAGAAACAACCAATGACAGTTAACAAGACGAAAAACAACAGTTGTTGAATGGAAAGGGAGTATTTACCACTTTTACAAGACTTTCCTTTACACTTTTCTACACTAGATGGGGAAAAGTGAAACTTAACACTACTGCTGCGAATGGATGAAGATACTTAATGAACTTACCAAAATTATGGTCGTATTAAGGTATGGCAGAAGGGAATGCAAGTATTTTTCAATTTTTATAGAATATACATTTGTTGGCAAAAATTAATGAAATATTTCTCCAGTAGCAACGTAGAGCTTAGTTTTATGCACGTGCTAATATCAACAGATCTTGAATATCTGTCAAGGGTGTCCTGGAATGTTGTCAAAACCTTTTAAATAAAGAGAAGAAATTTTGACAAAATTCCAGGACACCCTTGACAGATATTCAAGATTTGTTGATATTAGCATGTGCAGAAAACTAAGCTCTACGTTGCTACTGGAGAAATATTTGATTTATTTTGGCCCAAAAAATGTAATTCTATAAAAGCTGTAAAATTACTCGTGCTCCCTTCTGCCGCACCTTAATGTCAATGTCAGAAATTTATGTGAAATATATGCATGCAAATCAGTATTTAATAGAAGAGAATCCACTTTTGTTGTCAGAATGTCTAGGATTTTAAGGTGTCACACTCACAATAGACAACTGCATATGATGGGAAGATTGGTGTTTGAATCTCGGTTGAGTGTACTAAGGGTGATTTTGTCATAAATGGTTTTACACACTCCATGTAAATGCAAGTATATTATCTCTAAATTTAGCCTTCCTCATACCTAAAACATTAGCTCAATTAGTACATATGTGTATAGCCCAAATGGGTAGTAAGAATTCCTGGCTACTAATAAATAGGTCCAGGTTTCTATTCCTGGTGGTACCAAAAGAATTTTTTCCCTAAGGGGAATTGTTTCCATGGGTCTGCTTAATTAGACTTAAATTAGGTCTAATACTTCTACTGGCACAGCATCATTACATCAGGACAAAGTAACTTCACCTATATGGTGGCCCAACCTCAGAAGACTGTTACTTATGTGCCACGGTCAGTAGAAGACCAGGAATGTTGGCCAACAAACCCTGGTGGCATACGCTAAAAAAAAGTTTCTAATTAATTTTAATAAGGAGATGGATAAGTCTGCTACTTCACCTATGTATTATTATTATTATTATTATTATTATTATTATTAGCACCACACCACGTCTTACTACCCGTTCGGGTTATACGCACTTATGCTAATGTGTAATGGTAGGGTGTTTGTGAGATGAAATGAAGGACCTACAGTTTAACGTGGAATCCGAACCACAGTGGAGGCCTGGCATTCCTCACATTCACAAGATGTCTTGTCAGAGGTGAAGGAAGGGTTTGGTAATCAGATAAATCTTTGCCGGGACCGAGGATTGAACCCCGGCCACCAGCATAGAAGTCTGACACCTTACCCCTAGACCACCAGGTCACCTCTCCCCTATGTAAAAATGGACTCATATCTTTTAATTTCTGACAATTTAAATATGTTCTTCCACCTGTGTTTTAAAACAGGTCTGGTCTAAATGCATTTTAATTACTTCAATGCAGGTGGGATTATGAAGATAGCGTTTGGATTAAATGTACCCACATTGATATGGAGGGACAGTGGGAAACACCCCCTCAGTACATCCGGCTGAAAATTGAACCCTGAAGTTACTGGCAAACCAGAGACAAGCCTGCCTACCTAGACCAGAATGGAATGGGTCAGTTTCGCATATGAAATTGGCCCATTCCATTCAAGTTACAAGTTAAATAGGTGCCATGTTGCATTTAGTATAGTGCCGCACTTGAGACATACTAAGCCAACTTTGAAACTAGCCCTTAGTTTGTGTGTCCATAAAGGTATATTTCAAAAGCGTAATTTCCATAGTATAAAGTATAAATATGGTAATGTAACTATTTAGTATCCATACAAAAGTTTGAATATTTTCTATAAAAATATCTTTTCAGGTTCTTAATATAATATTTGAATTACATTTTAAACCCGCCTTATTGACTGAAAGAAAAATCTTACCCAACCTAACCTTAAATCAGTCATAATGCATAAAAGATTAGGTTTTGTTAGATTGTAATTAATAATATACAAATGAATTATGATAATAAACTAAAGCACAATGTTTTAGTGTATTCTAAATTGTCTGGAATTACATCCACACTTATCTAAAGTACATAATTATAAATTATCAATGCATATATTTTAATATTATGAATGACAAAAACTACTTTAATGTAATTTTATTTCTTTATACTTTTTCAAGCGATGTAGCAAGAATCAACCACCGTCCAAAGCCTTACTCTCAAACATAAGTTTATAAGATATGTTATAAAGCTAATCACCAGAATAGTTTATACAACAATTAAATCTAGAGTCCTTTAGTATTACATTAATAACTTAGGCCACATGTTATAATCAACATAACACTAAGATCCATCTTATTAGTTTAAAACTCAAGGCTGTAAATTGAGTTTTGCTGCTTCGTGACGGATCACATTGATCAACTCTTGGTTTACCAGGAAAATAAAACGTAGGCCGGCAATCTGTAAAATAGATCATACTCATAGGTAAACCAACAATTTCAATTTGACATGGAAATAGTGTGTGACAGCAATATTGTTTAAGGTACTTAATACTAGTTTACAATATGTTTTGTTATGTTCATAATTTTGGTAATAAATATAAATTTAAGGTTAAGAAAGATTTGAATTTAGAATTAGTTGATTAAAATTTGTTGCTTTACAATAATGCGTCACATGTAGTCAAAAATATTTATTTGATAAACACATTATAATCTTATTGTCTTTTCCCATCATATATTTTTAATCATGATTTGTCCATTGAATGGCTTGTTGAGAACTTGCTTTGTTGCATCATTGCAAAGCCACAAGTTTAAATTATTCTAAATTTAAATCTTTCTTAACTTTAAATTTTGTTCACAGTTGTTATATGTTTAACAATGAGCAAGCCCAATGGCTAAATTACTAAACAATAATGAAAAGTGATCAAAATAAAGAAGTGTAATCAAGAGCTGTAAAGGGTGTGGGCCTACTTAGAGCTATGCAGTAGAAACCCAGACATTGGGCGCAGAAGAACCAGGAAGTTTAAAGGCATGTGAATTAAGTTTTTGAGGAGCATGCTAGCTGTCACCAGGAGCAATAGGATTAGAAATGAAGAAGCTCAAGCAAGAGTAGGACTACAGGGGTTACATTAGATAGTATGGACATGTAATTAGAATGGAAAAGGAAAAAAATCACATGGAGTTGAATTTTGGAGAGGAAAGAATGCAAGGGAGACCAAAATGAGATGAGAGGAGCAGATAACAGTAAGTCTGCAGGAGAGAGGAGAAGAATAGTAGAAGGCAAAAGGAAGACTGCTACATTTTACTAAAGTGACTCGGACACAAGTTAAAAACAGTTCAATTGCTCCCCTTAAAATAAATTTTGGGTGTTTTACTATAGATAAAATTGGTTTGATTACAAAATAAATATGCTTACTTTACATAGATATTTAAAAAAATGCATTTGTATTAATTATATTTGGCAGAAGGAACAGGAAGAGGAAAAGAAACAAATAAAAGGGAACAAACATTTATGTGTTTATGTCCATACATCGTAAAACATAGCTCAAAAAGTGAAATGAAAATTTCCTTAAAGAAATAAATTATAATCAATTTCCAAAATGCATACAAAGAGATTAATTGAATGTTTAAGTTAGTAGATTACCTCAACTACAGAGTTGTTGTTGAGACGATATTTGTTGCCGGCAAGTATTGGTCGCCCATCTACATACATTGGCCTCTTTCCCTCGCTACACAAGAAAAAGTCTCCATTGTTGCGTAGACGAATTGTTCCTTGTCGCCGGGATATTTTCCACGCAGGTCCTTCTAATGATAAGTCTACATCTACACTATGGTCTGGCGTCGAGCGACCCATTGTTATCTAAAGGATAACAGCAAAAATGTGAGATTTCAAAACATATTGACTATTTTATTATCACATAAAAATTAACTTTCAGAAATAATCAGCAATTTCAAGACGTCTTATTTACATAAAGTACAAGCTATAAATAAATTATACATGAAGGTTATAAATAAATCTATGTTAGAACAAACACTAAAAGTATCATACAGAGTGAAGCCAACAAACAAGCAAAATCAACCCTCAGCTGAGTTAGCCGCTACTATATAACTTATTAAACAGACTACATACAATTAATACAAATTTGATAAATAATTTGAAAAAAATTTGATTCAAGTTTGAATAACTAATAAAGCTCGATTCAAAATCGAATTTTCGAGTACTACCACAGCTTTAAAAAAATAAAGCAATAAGATAAATCTTACACACTTTCTAGAAAATATGACATGCGCTTCTAAAGTGTTCTTCCTGAAGTAATCAAGGTCAGCACATATCTTCTTCCTGAATTGATCAAGGTCAGCATATATATAGAATTTGAGTGTTGTTTTATTTCTGTGGACCTGTCATGTTTTCTAAAAAGTGTGCCAGTTCCATCTTCTTGTGCCCTGGTCTTAAAACTAACTGATTATACATCCAAACACTTAACATAAGAAATTGATAATACCTCTCTTGAGCGCATTAAATAACGCACAAGTCTCCCACGCAGCACAGCCAGTGTTTGGTTGTCAAAATCAGGGGGGCTAATTCCAGTCACCGAGTCCACTAAAACCTGCCAGCGCCCCAGTTCATTCTCCAAGTGCCGGATTTCCTTCTTTGAACGTCTTAACCAAAAATACAAAAATATTATAAAACTATACCTGGAAGGTGATACAAGAACATATAAAAATAACATTAATAAAATGGATTTTACAACGAAAAGAGAAAAACAGGTGACATTATTGCTGCCACTGGACATAGGGGTAGTGGTGTAATAGTGAAGAAAATTTGTTGTAACAGATAAAACTCTCAACCTAGGCTATGTTCTATTACACTTCTCTATGAGGGACACATAGCACAATGTTTTAAATGAGATATGGAAAAAAGAAGAAGAGGAAAAAAAGAGCTTACTATACAAAAACTGGTATTGAAAGGAGGATTAAATACAACCTTAGTGGAATTTATTTTTTTGTTTTGTACAAATATTATTAATAATATGCAATAAATAATAATTACGTATAGGCTAAAAGATGTAACATTTTTGTCACCAGTGCCAAGAGAACAATGAAATGGAGTATAGAGAGGCATTGAGAAATCAAACTTTTAAAGGAACAAATAGGGGTTTATGAGGTAATCAGATTAGTTACCTTGATTATTCACATGCTTGAAGTGAGTTAAAACGATATAATTAATTACACTTCTCCAGTGCTTTACTCACTTTATAAACTATGCTCATAACACTGAAGTTTTTGATTTCCCCCCCTCCCCCCCCCAAAAAAAACAGCAACAATTCTATATAAGAAATGACATACTTTGAAATATAAACTAAAGAGATAATGGCCTACACACTTGACAGAAAAATGTAGATCCCAAAGTCTAGTCAGTATTATACTCTCCTGTTAAAAACAGGGCATGAAGTGCCTTGGAAATTGTGATGTGTTTAAAAAGTGAACTTCAAGACCTATATTTTTCTGGCAAATGTGTAATTCTTACCATTCTTTCTTTAAATGGTGATTAAATTTAGACATTTGGCGTATAAAGTGTACATGAAATAGTAGAGGAAGCAATGGTTAAATGGTTTGGTAATGTAATGAGGATAAAAAAAAGAAATAATACCATAGACCGTGGTGTAAATAGTGTGAGGCAGGTGGGGCACATGACCTGAGTACCAAATTTACAATCAATAATAAAGGTTTGTTTTTTAAAAGTAAACATGTATTTTATCCTTATTATTTTGTAACGAGTATTAAAACAAGTAGCCAGTTTGAGTACCAATGTAAGAATTTAACCAAATCTAAAGAACAGTTTTCAAGAGGCACCATCAACTCTAGTTAAACCTCTGCCCATGGAGAATGATGGAAATGAAGTATGTAAGAAAAAAGATTGCAAGGAAAACTAAGAAAGATATAGGAAGAACATATAACAAGAGTGTGAGTGAGAGGAGAATAATAAAAGCAAATAAAGGTAGAAGAATGGTGGAAGGACAAAGGAAAATGGAGGAATTTTACTAAACTAACCCAACCACAGGCTGGAAAGAGTTGATTATAATTTGGAACCATTTTATATTCTTGAGCTATATTAATAGGCCAAGTGAATAAAATAAAGTTCACCTATCAGCGATGGCCAACTCCTGTTCGACTGGCTCATCTCGAGACTCTGTCAACTCTGCATCATTGATTAGTTCCTCAGCATCAGAGAAGTTCAATACATGCTCACCTCTTGGTAAAGATTGCACTGGGGGGAAGAAAAAAGGCATTCACTATTAACTATAATTTGTTTAGATATTACTTTAATATATACTCTCTTTACGAAAAACATATTTTCGCTCGTCAATGAAAAATTTGATACTATTATTAATAGCACCGCGTCTTACTACCCGTTCGGGTTATACGCACTTACGCTAATGTGTAATGGTAGGGTGATTGTGAGATGATATGGAGGACCTACAGTTTAACGTGGAATCCGAACCACAGTGGAGGCCTGGCATTCCCCACATTCACAAGATGTCTTGTCAGAGAAATTTGATACTAAACACTAATCAAAGAAGACAGTAAAGTATAAAAGGATAGGGACAAATATAAGGTATACTCATAATATGGCCAAATTTTAAACAAGGGTTCTTTTTTTTTACTTCAAAAACCATATTGTGTGTGTAGTTTTATTGTAACTAGAGATGGGCCACTCAAATCTTCGAATCCCCCGAATCCTGACAAGTATTCGAGATTCGAAGATTCGGTGTTTTACAGGATTCGATGATGAATCTTTCACCTCATAAACAAAGCATAATATTTTGGATTCAAAAATTAGTTAGGCCTACTTTAAAAGCACAACTTAATCCGTGATATTTATTTTGTCGGAGAAAAGAGATAAACATGAATAAAATATTCTTTAATAAAAATAATCGTTAAGTGTGGAAAATCTTACGTGCCTAGTACAACTACCCTCCCAATCGTATGGGAAACTTGGACTTGACTGTTTCAGCGCACGCTCACTTCTAAAACTTTCACCTGACGAACAATCTTGTAAATATTTTAATGAACACATTAAAACTCTTCAAAAACTGAAAATTAAAACTAGAACTACAAATAAACTTGAATTAAGAACACATTACGCATGATACAAAGTCAGCGGCCATTACACACGATACAAAGTCGACCGCCATGACATATATTATGTTTACTCGACGGAGTGATGATTAAAATAAAGATACTGTTAATTCTTACTATACAACTGGTTTTAGTTATCTAGACCTATGCAAAGAACCATAATTTATTGCATATGATCCTTAAGTTAGACATTTTGTTGGGTTTCATAAAAAATAAATATTGTTAACAGTGAGACAGCGATAAAATTGTTTGTTTATCTCTACCGGCCTACGCATCGTATATTGATTGTTTTTTTAAAATTGATTCAGGTAATCTGATCACTTAGTAAGCGATCTCGACTTTTAAGAATCAAATAATGACTTGCTAATCCATTATTTGTTTTTAAATTTTTTAACTTAGAGTTTATTATTTTTTAAATATGTTATTGAAGTAATTGTAGAAATATTCAAACGTAGTCCTGCCTTATAAAATGGGTATGAACATATTGTAGTCGAAAATATGTTCGTGTTTTAAATAAAATGTATGCTCAGAAATCGATATATTGCAAGTATTGAACATATTTGTTTTCTACGCGAAAAGAGATAATGGATATAAAAGAAAATAATAATAAAACGTACTTAGACATGATTGAGTTAACAATTTCCAGTGTATGTTTAATTGTTAAGCATGTTGTTTTAGTCTTTATTAAAAATATCGGTTTGTATTTTTATTTTTGATATCTTAATACAATAAAATATCCTTTAGGGATGATTAAAGTTGATCAAAGGATAACTAGGCCTAATCTGTTTATTTCACGTTTTTTATAAACTTAACTTATTCTAACAACACTTTTAAAAATAACTAAAAGACACTCAATTTTTGATCGATTTGATTTTTAAACAATAATACGAGTCTATATTGTTTAATTTGGCTGAATTTTAACCTTAATTTTGCGAGGGGTGGTTGGGGTGGATTGAAATTGAAAGCAAGATTAAAATAAATCTTAATTTACAGTTTAGGCCTATATTGTGTAATGTAGGTCTATTTGTAAATCATTAAAATTTATAACAATTTGCTAGGATTCGGATTCGAGATTCGAAAATAAAATGTAGATTCGGATTCGAGAAATAGTGGATTCGACCCATCTCTAATTGTAGGAATAAATCATACAAGAAAACATATAATTTTTTCTTGTGAAAGCACTTCCTTCATATGCGTTCCAGAGTCTAATGCTCCATTAGAACCTTGCGTGATATTGTGTGTAACTCTCTCCCCTAGTCTGAAAATAGACAGAGCCAAGGTCAGACAATAAAGTTTTCTTTAAAAAAATGCCATCAGATTGATTTTTTTTAATATTGGGTACAGGGGCATCACACAAAAGATATGACATGTAAAAGGTGGCAGGGTGTAAGTTTTGGGAGCGCCTGGCCTAATAATGTATAATAATAGAGTGTAGAAACACTGTAGAATAATGTAAAGTAAGTGATAGAAAGGGAAGATAGCCTTTACCATTACTTAATTTGCATTATTGTAGTGTTTTTTTTTATCCATTAGTGTTTCAATCCTGTGGCCTGGGTCAGTTGTTTTATTCAAACTAAATTTCCCACTAGGTACCGGCTTGCTAGGCCTATCATAGCTTCATCTACCTTAAAATCAAACTTAATACTAGGACCAGCAAAACATCCAGTCCCCAGCCATTAATTCGTCACAGTGAAGGGGTACACCCACATTTCACCAATGATAAATTTTTTTGGACATACCAGGAATAGAACCAGAGATCCTTAGATCAGTAGAGAGACACACTACCGACTGAGCTAAGGTGTTGGATTGTTAAGTGTTTCTACAATGTCTTATTATACATTTCTTTTATATGAAAAATAATGATTTTAAATTTAACCTAGTGTGAACAGAATATTTTATAGAGAAAAAGTTTTCAATTGAGTTTTAATGCATATTCTTAATCTATAATGAAAATGTTTTGAATCAAATATATATATATATTTTTTAAATAACTACAAATTTAATATTGGATATATTTATATTAATAAAATTAGTTTGTTTGACTGTATGTCATAAGCATTGTGCTATATCTACTGCACATAGAGGTTTGAATTTATAGAATTAGTAGACCCTGTGCACAAACATGTGCATCTCGAAGCTGAAATTTAATATTTTTGAATTTGATTTTTTTAAATTTATTAAAAACTGGGTTGGAAGAAGTATGATGAATCTTTTTTTTTATCTGTTTGCATCAAAGTAAGGCATTGCCCAGGGCAATACCAGGTACTTCTGCTAGTTATATACATTTCAAAAACTAAGAGCATTTATATAATTAATAATGGATTAGTGATGAAATGTGGTTTTACGCTTTCAGAGTGATGAATTAACAGCCAGGGACTGGATGTTGTGCCTGTCTTGGTCTTAAGATAGATTATAAGACATATGAAGCTACAACAGGCCTAGCAAGTCGGTAGTGGAAAATATATGGATTGAACAAAAAAGTGACCCAGACCACAGGCTGAAAACAGTAATGGACATATATAATTAATATTTATTTATTAGCACCGCATCTTACTACCTGTTTGGGTTATATACCTATGTACTGATAATTACACTAATGGGTTAGGGATTAGGAAGGTTCCATTCAGAAGAAATACACTCGCATTCATGTGGCTGGAGAGTGAATAACCATTTAGGAAAAAAAACAAAACCTCATTACACCCAACTGGGATCGAACCTCAATCTTCCCGTCTTCAGGAGTCTAATCCAACACGAGAGTAGCGCGTTAGAGCACACAACCACAAAAGCAGGTATAAAAATATATGCATATAATGAATAGATATTAATATAACAAAATTCACAAAAATGCATTGTCAAGTAAATTAATGTGAGCTGAGGAACTAAAGTAAAATGTAGATACAGCCCCATGACTTACCTGAAAATTTATGAAGTAAATCATGTAATTGTTTATTAAATTTTAATAATGGGTCAAAGTTAGATCCTTTAAAAAGTTATTCTTAGTTTGATTTTTAGTTTTTAAATCTGGTTTGAATCTTAGCTATACTTGCATTCAAATTCAAAATTTTTAAGTTATGTGCAGGTACATTGTATATTCAAAATTATATTATATCTTACTTAAAAATAAAATCTAACTAAAACACCTTTTTCTTTCAATTGTGAAATTTAACTCTACAGTTTATAATGGTTGTGAGTGTTACCAATCTGGTCAGGCAGCAAGTGGTACTGCTTCATTAGCTGCCAGTGGTTGAATAGCGCTTTCGCTGTACGACCTTGGTACAAGATGTGAGAGTTCTGCTGAACCAACTCTTGGAACACTTCTAATGTTGGCTGGGATGTCTGTGCACAACATAACTTTAGTCAGGGTGAGCTTTAAAGTATGTGTGTATAGAAAATTTGGGAAGGACTTGCTAATAACATTTATGACAAAGGAAAATGATAAACCCAAAGAAAAAGGAAAAATAAACTACTAAGAGTAAATTTTATGAAGAAAGCCCACCCAGGGAAAGAGGAGAAATGTGGGAAGAATCCAATGCACAAAGGTGACATACTCCTAGCCATAGCTAAGAAATTTATCTTGACTCCCAAAAACAGTTGGCACAATGTATTTCTAACAGTTTTTATTTAAATTCAAAATGGAGTAATCCAGTTTTTGTGTTATTTGTATTCTCTTCTTTCTTCGTGTTTGATAAAGGCAACAATGCCGATATATTAGTCTATTTGTGTTCAAATGTGTGTGACTACTTCTACTATAGAAGACAGAAGAAAGGAAGATTTCACCTTTGTGCATAGGATTCTTCCCACATTTTTCCTCATGTCCTAGGTGGGCTTTCTTCATTAAATTTACTCTTAGTAGATTATTTTTCATTTTCCTTTATTATAAAATTATTTAGCCATTGGGCCACCTCATTTTTAAACAAAATGTTATTTGAGATATTTAGTGTGCACTTTCTGAACTGGCTGATTAATTCAACACACAAGAATTTCCATGAGTGAGAGCCAGCCAAAATTGACGGGAAATTTATTTTCACATTCCTTCCAGGGTTCTTTTACATGCATGCTACAATCAACAAGAGACTGGAAAGCTTTACTCCTCTTCAAAAGCAGCTGTGCCACAGATTTTTATTGCTCAGGAAAATCCAGCAGCTCCAGAAATTACATTACATTGCTGCCACCTCTTAAATAAAATAGCTTATATGCACCCAATCCTTTGGCCTACATTATTGTCTATGAAATTCTTCAGAAGAGAATGTGAAATTAACAACACAGCAGAGAGATGAAGGTTCAAGTCTCATATAGGTATAAAGAGTGTTTTTTCCTTAAATGGTTTCCATCTCTTCCTTCAGGAAAGCACACCCCGTAGATCCAATATATGCCTTATCATATCATATTCAAGCATGTTATTAATTTCAGTCTTGTATGTGTTTAAAATGCTCACACACCGATTTGATGGTCCCAAGTAACTGTTCTTCACCCTTGCTGTATAAAGCTCGACTCTGAACATTTGATATCAACTCAGGGTGAAGGTTTTTCATTGCCCCAACAGCAACACGTGATACTGAAGCGTCGTACAGTAGAGCATACCACCGCTGCTGAAGCTCTTGGACTGTGAACCTGCAGGAAAACTTCATACCACGATGCACCATCCGGAGATCATTTGTCTATTAACAAAACAAGAAAATATAATATTCATAACATTACTAGGGATAAATCAAAATATTTTTGGGTGTGCAAAAACTACTTCTCAATTCGAAGTTGGATTATTTTTTTTCCCCATTAGGTCTATGTCTTATTGCTTGTTTGAGTTATACACTTAATGTACTAATTACATTTATGCTTTTAGGGATGAAAAGATTATATTTAGAGGAAATAAACCCACATTTGCATGGAGGGAGAATGGGAAACCATTTTGGATAAACTACTCTCAGTACACCCAACCTATATTTGAACCTCGATCCCCCTCCTTCATCAGCCATCTAGTCTAATGCGATAGGGGTGCCTCAGGGCTTAGACCATGCAGCCACTAAAAAATTGTTTGTATTAAATATTTTAGAAGCCAAACAAAAATTTAAATATTTCTTGTTGCTTTATTTAGAAGCATAATATTATAACATGTGTATTTATCCTAGGTAATAAATCAAATTATTACTGAATATGATTACATTTCTGCATATTTTCAGCATGGAAACATTAAATATAATGTAAATCAAGGAAAAGATAAGAATAAACTGAAAATTAGCATGTATTTTAGCTGTTAATTTTTGTAAATTAAGTTTTATAATTGTCACACAGATTTTGTTTAGAACTTAAGTCAAGGATTAAAATATTTTAGGTACAGCTGGTTTTTTTTTGCACAAGTCTTTCTGCATGTTGGGAATATATACACAACTCTAATCTAAGGACAAAGAATGAGTAAAGCTTATTTTAAGTAAATTCATAAACATTCAACCAAAGAGAAGATAGGAAGATACACAAAAACAAAACAAAAAAACACCCTTACTGTGTCCAGTGTGACAGGCCTCTTGGTGTAAGGAGTACAAACATTCGTACTAAACCTGCTGGTACAGTTCAACTTTCTTAGAAAGAGCCTTTTAGAAAAAAACAAAAATATTTTTTGCAAGTCAACATTGATAGTATTTTACTATACCGTATTAATAATGTTATTTTATGGGTACCATAAAGAGTGACAACCGCATATCATATGACCTGACATATGAATAGGTGAAAGTAGATGTTTACTTTTTTTGCCGTCAGATAAAGGCCCTTCCTATAAAAATTGGACTCTAAAATACCTGTTGAACACCAATAATGAGTGCCAGATCATCTGTAGGTTTCCAACGTCCCAAATCCTTGGTGGTGACATGAGGGTGGCGAGGTCTCCTGTTTCGTCTGCCACTCATTGATGGTTTACTGCTGTTGCGCCGAGGTCGGTTTTCTTGTACCGGCACAGGAACCATTGTAGGGGGAAGTGTTGAAACGGACGATGATGGAGGTAAATCTGGGGCAAAATTTTTCTCTATACAAATTATTGGTTTGGGTGTGAACTTGTTGACATGCTTACACACTTGTGGCCTTAAATATAACACTTTCATACTAAAAAAATTTCACAATATTTGAAATTAAAAATTAATAACAAAAACAATAGAAAGCAGATGATAGACAGTAATTACCAAAAGATGCTCCGATACCTAGGGCTGGACTTGAAGTAGATTGTGTGCGAGCACGGCCTAGTTTTGACCCAAGTCCAGCAGGTGCGCCCAGACTCGACTCTACAAGCTCATCATCAAACCTGCGGCGCTTGATAGACCTCGAACTACTACATTACAAAAACAAGGACACGAGTTGCTAATGAAGTGCTAACAAAATTCAGATTTATTTTTCAAACCAAGCAATTAGCTGTAGTTTTTTTGGTATTTGTTTACCAACAATTTTTTATTCATCTGTCAATCACATTACTGGAATTTCAACTAGCCTAAATATAAATGACAAAACAATGTGGGAGAGATTTAAGGTAAAATGGAAGAGAATGCAAGGAAAGCCAATATTTTGTACATTTTATAAGTTTTTTTGTTGTATCCAAAATAGAGGTTCAGGTGATACATTTGGTTTAATAAAATGTCTTCACATAATAATTTCAGAAGTTCTTGAATATCGGTCATTTGCATACTAAAATTTAATCAAAATGTTTTTAAATTAGTAAATGCCATGTTCAAATTTGGACGAGTTTGAACCCACAAATATCGAGTGCTGGGACCCCAAGAATACTGAGATTGACTTGATCCAATATTAATAAAAATGATGTAGCGAACATAAGTGTGAATATCAATGCTATGGTAACATATGTGCTCGTGTCGTAGAAAAATGTGTAAGCTATCTATAGAAATAAATTTTGAAAAAAAATTCCAGTGTTTAACATGTTTATTTGGACTAATACAATAAACTTTGTCTTAGTTAGGAATAAGTAAACCTAATAAGCTTCCAGTGAATTCTGTAACACTATTGAATCAATTGCCCCGCTTTGGGCGTCGATTGAAACACTACAGATTAATTCCCTGATATAATAATGCTGTGATGATGTTTAGGTTGTCTATAGCTCCGTGTTCGAGCGCGTATCATCACAGTACGGAAAAGATACTGTTTAAACAGCTGTCTATAGCTCCGTGGTTGAGCACTAATTAGAACGGTATAAATAATAAATGTAAGAAAGAGAACTGATGATGGATGTTTATTCACACACGGTTTATTTAAATGACATCTGTTAATTACTTATACATACTCCAATTAAATGCTTTATATCACTGCACACTTGTGATATTAATGTAAGTTATTTTATACTGTGTTAGACTGTGACTGCCAGTGTGTGGCTCTGACTGACTTGTGCATAGGCGGAGATGCCTGGAACATATGCACCACGGCTTATATATGACATACCCCTTGCATCTTTCTCCTCTCGTCAACAGTGTATAATATTTAGCACCGTGTCTTACTACCCGTTCGGGTTATACGCTTTAAGTACTAATTACTCTAATGGATTGGGAATTGGGAAGGTTGAATTAGAGGAAGTGAACCCGCATTTGCGTGGAGGGAGAATGGAAAACCATTTAGGAAAAACCACCCCCAGTTCACCCGACCGAGATTCGAACCTCGATCTCCCCGTCCTCAGCATTCGAGCTCAACACGACAAGCGCGTTAGCCAACTACGCCACCGAGGCAGGTATCAACAGTGTAAAAACTAAATTATAGAAAGAGTCCTGGCGACAGGTGTTGTGAAGGTTAGCTTCTTAATGGTATAGGGAATTGGCGTACAGTCAACTCTCGATTTTACGACCCCGGGAATAGCGTCCCTCTCGAAGTAACGACCCTTTTTTGAGGAACGGTGAAAAATGTGAGAAAAAAGGTTGAAAAGTTTAAGGAAATCGGCTGTAAAATGTGTTTGTTGCATTTATTTAGGTCGCTGCGTTGCAATTATCTTTGTGAACGCTGTATTACTAGTAACTGGGGTGGGTCAGGTATAAANAGACACCACCTCATCAATGCCAGCCAATATCACTTGACTCTGTCCACCCCCTCCCACAAGCAAGACAATGTTTCCCCGCGCGCGACTGCCGCTACATCACGCGCCAGGCTTGCTTTTGCCATTGTTATTTCGATTCTCAATTTGGTTACTATTTTGGTTTGATTTTGTGAACAATTTTTGACGACCCATGCTATTGTTTAACATTGTTATTTTGATTTGGTTACGTTTCTGGTTGGATTTTGTGAACAATTTTTGATGACCCAAGCTTTTTTTTTTATTTGATACGAACTTATAATTTTGACGAAATGAGTGAAAGGAGTACCTTCTTCAAGAAATAGGTAGGTTTTATTTAATTTACTTTTTCACGTATTGTCTAAAAAATGCAATTTTTCCGTATGAAGGTCAGGGATGGAACAAAATCTGTTAAAATTCCAATAACGACCCTTTTCCAGGGAACCGTGAACGGTCGTAGAATCGAGAGTTGACTGTATTTGCCAAATACTGCGGAGTGGTTCCTTTTAACAGGAAATAGAGCAGTTGTTCTTTTAACAGGAAATATTGTATAAAAAATATATTTTTGTGGTGAAATCCTTTTCACATTATTCCTGAGAAGCGCGTATTTCTTCATGGATAAATCTTAAAAGAATACTCTACATATATTACTTTAAAGAAAATTACCTTCATCCATGACTTTTTACATAATTTATAGTAATCCAAACCAATATCATTACAATGCCCTTAAACAGTTTACCTCTAACAATGAATAGTGTGAGCAAATTAATCAAAGATGATAGAAAACAAATGGTTTACCCCAATGATAACATAGGTACTATGGGAGCTCTTTTGTTTTTGTAGACTATTAGGATTAATAAAATGAATCCAATAACAGTTACATAGCCTAAGTAAATTAGGATATAATAATGATTGTTATCAGAGATTTTGTTTCACATAAAATAAATTGTGACTTGTTAAATTGAGCATTACCACATGGAAAATGTGTAGTAATTCAAAAACAAAATATATGAAAATTCACTATTATAATTGTTCAACTATTGGTGTTGGGGATAGTATGCTTTGTGTGTATTTCAGTACAATGTTTTCTTTTTTACTTAATACTAGAAAAATGCATAATTATTGACAATCAACCCTTTCCATTTGAGAATAATTGATTGTAGGTGTTCTAAGTTAGTATTAAACAGATACTGATGTACCAGGGTTAACTCAGCCTTGTGAGAACAAATGAGGAGTCACTTGAATAAAAAAAAGTAGCGGTTCAAGCCTCGAAAATTGAGATTAACAGCTGAAGGGTTTGTTGTGCTGACCACATAACACCCTCTATCCGCATAAATTGATACACTCTTCGCCAAAAGACAATGGCTGCTTGGTCGTTATGGCTTGATTGTAGGCTGACACCATGGAGTTTTCTTCTTCTTCTTCTGATGTAGCCTACTGTAATCTCTATTTGTCTAGTCTGCATCTCACCTTAATGGTACCTGGTATGCTTCAACCTCAAAAAATTGTTCATCTACATAATGTTTGTAAATTAATTTAAATTGTAAAACTCATAGGCTTAGCCTTTTATAAAAGAAAAAAAAGCCTTTTTAAAAACGTATTGAAAATATTCTAATGAATTATAACACAAAGCCAGTTATGGCACACACCAATAAGCCTGTTAAACACAAAGTAATATATTTATAAAAATAATAAAAATGGAATAGTATCAAGGCGAAGAAGGTATTTTAGTGCACAATAGTTAAAGACTATCCCAGAGAGACAAAAAGAAACCTTTCACGTGACAATACCGTGGTTCGGATTCCATGTTAAACTGTAGGTCCTTCATTTCATCTCACAATCACCCAACCATTACAGATTAGCGTAAGTGCGTATAACCCGAACAGGTAGTAAGACGCGGTGCTAATAATAATAATATTTTATATGCGAATTTAAATTATTAAAAAAAAAATTATAAAGTCACAATTTTTTTAATAATGTGTATTTGTGTGTGTGTGTGTGTGTTATTTGCATTATGAATTATGTTAAACTATAAATTTACCTTGAAAAAGTGATTGGTGCCCGCCGCACTATCGTTAGTTTTGAATGTGTTCTAAGGTACAAAAAGTATGGGTACTTCTGCTATAACCCTTCAGTTCATTTACAGATAATCACAGGCCACCAACCTTTCATTGTTTGGCCTATGGTAAAATGAGGAATTCTGACACTTTTCTAATGATTAACCTCTAACATTATATTAATTTTACATGCTTACCTCCTTCGCTTTGTACCCAAAGCATCAAGTGCATGAGGTAGGTCAAGATTTAGGCCCAAAAGACCACTATAAGATTCAGATTCTGCTATGTTTACTGATGCAATGGAATTGTTCAAATCCATTTGCTAACTGAAAAAAATAAACAGGAAAACAAGAACGAAAGGTTGCAATATTCTTATGATTGGTTGCATGTATATCGGTTACTATAAGTTAGAAAGTTGTATATTTTAAGTACATTTAACAAACATTGTTTTTAGGAATATACTTTAGCTATTTTGCATGACTTAACCTTAGTTCACAAACCAAGGTTTTAAGAATGCACAGCTCACGGACATCAATTTTAACATTTAGTTAAATATATTACTCAATAACGTGTATTCACTTTAGATTGAACAATGCAATTTTGAACATTTCTAAGATTATGCATTCACAATTAATTTAAATAACTCACCACATATAACTAAAACGTATAAATATTTGTTAACCAATGATTAGTATTATAGAAGTTACCCAACACACTGTAGAAAAATATACCCAGTATTGTTTTAAATTACTTTTTAGTAAAAATAAAAGGACTGTTTATGCTTAGTTCGAATGAACGACAATAGATGGCAATCTGATAAGAGAAGTGGTTATTATTTTGACTCAACAGTCTACAATCAAAGTTGGATGGCCCATCATGGACGAACTAAAGCCGCTAGAGCAAAACACATTGGAAATAAGAACGAAAAGTATAGAGCAAACACTAATCCCTCTGGTGAAACAGGTACGAAACAAATTGATTATACTATTTTAAATATTAGTCTTAGTAAATAGAGTATTTTAAAATCATTTTATTTGTAACATAGCTATCATTATAAAAGCACACACACCTTGTTTTGGTTGTTTGAATGTGTATTGCCGGAATATTTTTATCGCGTATTTGAGGTTCATTTGATGTTTATATCAAATTTCCATAAAGGTTGCTTTATACCAATTAGATGAGATGTTTATGTATTTTTTAAATCGATTATTTCTGCTTTATTTATGCTTGATCTTTGCTTTAATGAATAAAATATGCTACTTTGGTGTTTGTATTCCGTTCTAAACCCCTTGGAAGGGGTGTGTCATGCGCAACATTGGTGCGTTGCAAGTGGGCTAAGCGGCAGGGATAGTCTGCACATTCTAGAGAACTCATCTTTTGTTTTAATTAATTTGCGCGAGTTTCAAAAGTTGTCTACTCACTATACTATCTAAACAAAACTAACCATCTTTCTGATTAGTATCCACAATCTGTAGAAATCATTCTTGGCTTTTTTTTGTGTGTGATATTAATGTGTCTTTTAAACCTCTTTAGTTTTATTACCAGCCTAAAATTAAGATTTAATGGGTCTTTTATTATTTCATATTTAATCTTTTAGTTATTGTATTAATATTATATTCCAAATAGTACTTCCATTATGAAATTGTTTTTGTCTTTATTTAAAGCATGCAAGCAAGACCTGCAAATGTAAATGTTATAGGCCTAATAAGTTTAAGATATTGACACAAGCCTATCTTTGAATATGTGGCGACCTAAAGGACTTGAACAACGTCTTCTACTTACTTGCTCAGGCTAATCACATATTTATTGAACTAAATAGAATGGTATTAGAAAGGCAAAATATAGAATAAGTGTATTTTTATTTATACGGGGAGAGTGGGGAAACATTTGAGAAAAATCTCTCCTATAGGCTTCACACCCTGGCCGAAATTCAAACACTTACCTCCCTGTCACCTGCAAAACAGACGAGTCTGACTACTTTGTCTGTGTAGCCACCAGTGCAGTTAGAAAGAAAGAAAGAAAGGGGGAAAAAACTTGTGAAGCTGTTTGGAGTTTACATACTGCTAATAAAGTTTAGCATTTTTGTGTTTGCAGAAATTCCTAGTAGAAGGGGCCAGAATTAATTCTTGTAGATACTTATTGTGTTTGTGTGTTTTTATGTTAGAGTGTGATGCTGATGTATCTGTGTCTAGTTTGGACATTTGAAAGCTATTTTTGCTCCTATGTATGCATCCTAAATAATTATGTCATCAACGATCTTAAATAGGCTACATGGTTTAGTTGCAATGTTTGATTAACTAACCATAGTTGAAACTATATTTTTTACATTTTTTTAGTGTGTAACAAAAGTGACTTATTTACCTATATAGATTATTAATTCAAATGGGCTATTTTTAATTTACTTGAGCTATGGGGGACTTTACTCATGTAATATACCATACATAATTAATTTGACGCTAGAGTCTGTTCATGATAAGTTTTTACCTGGATGACAGTTCAAAAATCATATGTTTAGGTTTTGGGTTGCCAACACTTGTAAGAGAGAACTGTTTTGTTATAAATGTTAAGTTTTTTGATTACCTCTTATATTTTACATTTAAAATAATGTAAATTTAAGTTTTCTCATACTATTTCAATACTTTTAATAATTCCATTTTATCCAACTCGAAACAATATTTTAAACTTAATTAAAAGTACTTATTCTTCGTTTTAGAACTTTTTTGACTATGTGTAATATAGCGCACCAATCATACCTTTTAATACATGCATCGTATTTACTTGGAAAAGAGAAAATACTTGTAATTTTTTTTATGTATAATAAATTATTTTATGAATATTTTATCGTATTCCGAAATATTTAACTGAATAAAATATTTATATCCACTGTGTGGGTGCATCATAGTAAAATAACTCGTTTTTGTCATATTCAACCACGTGGTTTAAATTCGTCTGTCACCATTTTAAATCGATTTTCATTAGACCTTTTGTGGAAATACTGCGATTTTTTTTTTATCTGGAATAAAACGATAAATAAGCTTTGTGTCCGACCTCAATTAAATATATAAATCATATTGGCCTAAATTACTGTGGTTAACTATCACATTCATATATTACCATCTGTTTTCATTACAGTTCATTACAGATGTCAGCTGTAGGCGTAGGGCTATATTAGAGACTATTTCTAGTAACTTTTTGAGCTGTCATCCAGGTAAACTTAGGTTATGAATGAATTATAATGTTCAAATTGCCTCTGTAGTTATCGTGACTAAGCTAGAATACAGGCATGGTTTATTGAATGAGTGGTGTGATTAATTCCCCTAGTATTTTTTTCTTAATGTTGTGCTAGACAGCATGCACATTTTAAATACAGTTTTTATCAGAGCAAGACTTACAAACTAAATTAATTTATGACAACAAACTTAATAATATTCACCTAGCCCTAATACATGGATCTAAAGGGTTAGCTGGACAAACCCACATAGTAAATGTCAGCAATGGCCAGAATTGAACCAGTGTCTTCTGGATCCATGAAATCATCCTGGAAGCTGGGACTCAAATCATACTAGCTGCACAGTTTGGTATTTACTGCCTTTACTGTTAATTCTGGTAAAATTCAAAAATACAAATTGATTAAATTTTTTTACCCCCTTATCGGTTGGCACGTGAACTGAACATAAAGCTCCTCTAATATGTCGATGACGGGAAGCTTGGGGTTCGAATCTCAGCTGGGCGTAGTGAAGTTTTTTTCTAAGTAGTTTTTTACTCAACTTCGACGCAAATGCGATTACATTTCTTCTAAATTATACCTTCCTCATACCTATCCCATTGTTCTAGAAATGTTGACAGCTCTAACTTAGTAAGATACTTTATTCAGGTTGAGATTGAAGGGAATTTCTAAAGATGTATCGGAATTTCCTTTGCTAACGAGGTAACTAAAAAACTTCGGGGCGTCTCTAAATATTCCTGGGACTTTTTAAATATATCTGAGGATTTCTAAAAACTTCCAGGAACTTCCGCAAGATCTCCGTGAAGGTGTAGATAAGAATCTTCAAGAGGTCATCCCTCTACTCTTAAGTATGTGGTGTGCGTTCTTGTCTGACGTTAAATATACCCGGGTTTAATCCTTGATGACAGGGAACATTCATATCAAGATGTTTGTATGTAGTATAAAGTGTAAAAATATTCTCGTACTCGTAAATTCAATTGCCAACACTAATAATACCATACATTAATAAAGTTATATATACTAAAATATATGTCAACCGTTTACGATTGGCTAAAGAAAGGAGAGTATTTTTCTACTCGTAAATCATAATTAAAAGTATGAAATATTGTATCTTATACGGTTCTTACATCGAGGGTTTGGCACGGTGCGCTCAACTTGCTATAAATTCAGAAGAGGCTGGCGAGAGAGTCTCTGGCCAGAGTATAATAAAAACAATAATAATCGACAGATGAATGGCGGTCGAGCGAGTATGGTAGCCAAGCTAACCGACACAACAGAGGGGCAGTACACGTGTCCCAAAGCTGTTCCCCTGACCCCTTCTACGTATTTCCCCCTTTGTAGCTTAGCTCCTATATCGGCTTAAAGGGTATACCGGGTTGATTACATTCCGTTCCCACTTAATAAAATTAATTATAAACGCGTTTAAATGAATTTGATAGGATCATGTCCTTTACATAATTTTGGGGATTTTTTTACTGTTTGGAATGTAAAAAATTAATTAATGGAGACACGCAATATGTCTTAGAAATAACACATTTATAGCAATGGTTCCTAAACTGTGTGTCGCGAAAAGTCTTTTGAATGTGAAAATTGTGTAATTATTTGAAAATAAAAAAAATCATCGAAAAATGTGTAAGTGGGGGGGGGAGGAACAAATTCGAAGAGATAAGGCTCATAATATACGGATACGGGAATCGGGTTTCTCATGTTCGTGCTTGTATCATGGACATCATTAACAGAAACCGGAAACAAACGCAATCATTATGAAAAATAGATAAGTTTTCTTATTCTTAATACAATTAAATTCAATAAAACATTTTAAAAATACCATAGTAAACAAAGAGTTAAATTAGATAGAACTCTTCCCCACTGTCACGTCTATTATCGTGGGAGTGTAGAGGGTGCGTGGGGGGTGCGAGAAAAGGGGGTTTTGCTGTGTTTTTTAAAAAAATATTTGGGTCAAAAGAAATCAATTCTACAATAGAAACAAAGAGTTTAATTGTCTTCACATGGATAACTCAAAAGTTCTTGAACATCTATAAACGTTGTCGTGGAATTTAATTACAACTCTTTTCTCTTCATTTAAAAAGTTTATCTAGTGCTGCTATGCTCATGACAGATAATTTTTTTTAACTAATGTTGATATCGCCATGTGAAGGAAATTAAACTCCATGTTTCTATTGGAGCAATATTTTATTTATTTTGGCAAAAATAAATTTTTGCTATAAAAACTGCAATAACACTGGCCTTTTCTCACGTCCCCTTCCATCCTACCTTAAAACTAGGTGGGTCGCGAACGTTTGTCATTATAAAAATTGGATGGATTGCGGTTTCAAATTTTTTTGGAATTTACTTTTTTTTACATTAGGAGGAATAAGATGTGATTTTTCATCACAAAGACAAACTTTTAAAAAACACATAAAAACTATAGTTTGTTTTGGGATTTAATAATTGTTTTCGAGCCGATAGAACAACTATAGCGCTACCATTTTGTATTTTAATGAAACAAATAGCCGAAACTATTGTTAATGCATTTTAGTGAGGATTACACCTTTTAGATATCATATTCTGTAAATTGA